>BQNB010099250.1:0-24966 GCA_026074375.1 Tanacetum coccineum
TTGGCTTAGCAACCAAACCAACATGTATTCTTATAGATAATTAGCTAACCATTCCACTCCAAATTCACCCAAAAGTCACCACCCAAATGTATCCCATCCGTTTTCGTTTCCATTAATGACATCTTACACCTACACCCCACATCCCTTTAAATGACCTCTTAGATTGTAATGAATAATGCTTGCACCTAGCGATGGAGGTTTGATCCTTTACCAAGCCTATGGTAATTTATATTCTATGACAGGTAATGAGTGTTGATTTTCTGTTTTCCCATTATGTTATAATTTATTATACACCCGAGAGAAAGAGAGAATCCCAAACACTTATGTGAGGTGCTAGTATATACTTTCCGTGCTTTTAATTACGAGGTCTAGAAGGTTGTGTTGTAAAATACTTTTAAAGAGTAGGTTAAATGACCCTAATACTGCTATTGTCTAGGTAGAAAAGCTTATTTGCTTGAGGACAAGCGATTCCCAAGTGTAGGGGTATTTGATGAAGTATCATTTTATACACTATTTTGGGGTCATTTAACCCCTTAAATTATGAAAATATGCCCAGATTATGTGTTTAATCATTTGTTTTCAGATTTTTAGCAATTGGATGGCATTTAAAGGAAATACGCGTGACTTGGGCTTATTTGGAGAAGAAACGGACAAGACTATGACTCTACACCAAGAACCATGAAGAATTATTCATTCAGGAGACGGCGTCACAACCTGATGACATCAAATAACGTCTATTTTATAGCATCATTTATCCCATGTAATTTACCCATTTTGTATAATTATTTTAAAGAATTGTTACTTAATCATTTATAATTGAGAATTACAGTAATTACGGAGTACTTGGTGAATATTAGCAAAAGGCGTGCATTCTGGAGCTTAAACAAAGATCTTTTTAAGATTAACTATTCTGACAATCAATACGCCATATCCATCAAGGAAGATACGGCGTATCCGTGCCTGTACTCACCAAAGACCACAAAGGAAACTTGATCAATACGCCGTATCTAGTGAAGACCAATACGTCGTATTAGAGATATAGTATGTGAATATTCTAGAAGATATCAAACGTGGTCCCTACTCTAAGAAACCCCAATACGTCATATCCAATACATTGGATACGCCGTATCGATACCGACTCTAGACCCTATATATACAAAACTCCAAAATGAGTTTTAAGTGTGCTAAATCATATTCTCGATACCTAAACCAGAAAAGTCAATTTTTAGAGCAAAAAAAATCCAGAAGATGTCTTGCAACGCATTCCAATCCGTAGGAGACAACGTGTAATTTCTTATACTTTTGTAATCGTTCAGTTTTTGGTATTATTCGTTAACTCGGTTAGTTTACCTTGGCTAAGCTATTACTCTTGTATTAATTATGATGTTTGAAGGCTAATACCTTCGGGTATTAGCCATTATTATGAAGATTTGAATGTTTGGTTTTGTTTATATCTCGATTTCTTAATTTATCGTTGTATGCTTGTTTATGTTTATCAATTTAAACTTGTTTACGTGCTTTTGTATGCGACCTGTCATTCAACTGGATTTAGTGATATGGACCAAGTAATTTAGATGCCGGGATAGCTCTCCATATAGTGATTTATACATCTAGACTCATAGGATCACAAATATTGTCCTTCTAAAATCATTCTAAGGATACGCTTCTGGCTTAACTAGTTAACGGAAATTGCCTTTGGTTTATTAAACATATTGACTAGTAGGTGAATCTAGATAATTCAACAAATAATGTTCTGATTCTATTGGATAGTTGGACAAGTGGACTACTAGAGTATAAACGCCTCTTAACTTGTGATTGTAAGATCGTTGTATTCGTCTTCTTTTATGGCAACATATTCTTCTTCATCATTGAACGAATATTTGATCATCATGTATCTTTTTATTTGGCAAACCTGCATCTTGCGAGTTTTGATACCACATAACTCATGTCCTTCTTCATGAGTTTTGTTTTCATATTATCCTTCATCATAATTGTGGTAGTTAATCTCATGGCTTTCCCATCTTCTCCAACCATCATTGCATGATTCATCATCACTGATTAAACCTTCCATGATAGCCTTATTTCTTAAAGCTTCATCTTTTAGTTCGCTATCTTCTAAAGCCTCGTACCATTCAAGGTCTTGGTAGTGGAGCAAGTTTCTAATATGGTAAGCATCGGGAAAATTTCCTCCATTACAATAACCATCCTCTCTCCAACTATAGGTTGGCCATTCCAAACACCCAGTCTTATAGTTGAAAGGCTTGCAAGTATGTTTGATTGGTTTCGGTTCCTTCCATATTCCATTGTCAAGCCATGGCTTGTCATATACCCATGGTACATTCTCGTTCCATTCGTAGATCCAATCATGTTTGTAATCTTCATAGGTTTTAAACCCTATAATATCCTTTGTAAGTAAGTCCGGATCTACTTTGAGAAGGTAATTAAATTCATTGAATGCCAAGTAGAGAGGTGTCTCGTAGTCAAAAACATCAGTTTCAATCTTAAAAATTTTGGCTGTTTCTTCCTTATCACTCCAGTATTCTTTAAGATCAGAAGATTCATCATCAGATACCTTAATTTCATCACCACCAAATTTCTAGTAATCCCATAGAGCTCCTTTGGTGAATATATCCATCGTTTTATAGTTTACGAACTTTATAGCCAGTCATCCTTCGTATCTTGGATTGGCTGGGTCCCATTTTATTACAGGAGTGTAATTTCCCACGATGCGAGAAGGCGGGTAGTATTTTCTAAAAAATTTAGCAGTTTAGTCGACTGATTAATATGGCGTATTCACTTCTATTGGATATGGCATTTCGATCATCTGGAACAAAATCAGAATCTGAGTTTTAGTATTTGATTTCCGAGCTTAATTTTTTTATCCTTCTTCAGAACAAATCCTGCTGATATTTTTACCTATGTGAACAGATCATACTATTCAGAGCTAGTCGATTGAAGAAGTGATGGCAGACAAAGGAAACAAGTCAAGTATGGAAACGTTTGCGACTAATGACAAATCAGATTACTATTCTGGGATTAGGAATATCACAGTTAACGAAAAGAACGATTATGAATTGAAAGGAAAATTCTTGGATGATCTACACAACAATGCTTTTAGTGGAACAAACGGGAAAGATGCGGTTGAGCATATTGAATACTTCCTCAAATTGTTGGCCCAATTAATTTACCAAATGTAGATCATGATAAACTGAGAGTTGTTGTTTTCCCAATCTCATTGGCTGGAGGTGCATGAAGATGGTTTGATGGAATCAAAGAATCAATCACTTGTTGGGTCGACTTAACTGCTAAATTGATATCATTCCATCTACACTAGGCCATGATTATGATGTCGAACTAGCCAACGAAAAAATAGTTGGAGTTAATACTATCATACAGGGTTGTACTTTAAACTTCTTAAATCATCCATTCAACATCAACTTAATGCCCGTAGAACTTGGTAGTTTTGACGGCATAATTGGTATGGATTGGTTATGAATGTATCATGCCATAATCGTTAGTGATGAGAAGATCGTTCGTATTCCCTTTGGGAATGAAATCTTAATTGTTCGTGGTGACGGAAGCAACAATGGATACGAGTCTCGATTAAACATCATCTCGTGCACCAAAACTCAAAAGTACTTGCTGAAAGGATGCCATGTCTTTTTGGCACATGTTACCACAAAGAAGGCTGAAGACAAGTCAGAAGAGAAGCGACTTAAAGACGTAACAATTGTTCGAGACTTTCTTGAGGTATTTCCTGAGGACTTACCGGGTATTCCTCCAACACGACAAGTGGAATTTCAAATTGATTTGATACCTGGTGCTGCACTTATAGCATGGGCGTTTTATCGATTAGCTTCGTCCGAGATGAAAGAATTGTCGGATCAATTACAAGAGCTTTTTGACAAAGGCTTTATAAGACCCAGTTCCTCACCTTGGGGAGCTCCGGTCTTGTTTGTCAAAAAGGAGGATGGATCATTCTGGATGTGCATCGATTATTGGGAATTGAATAAACTAATGGTGAAGAATCGTTATCCGCTTCCAAGGATTGATGATTTGTTCGATCAACTTCAAGGGTCGAGTGTCTACTCGAAGATCGACCTGAGATCAGGTTATCATCAACTGAGATTTCGTGAAGAAGATATCCTGAAAACCGTATTCAGGACTAATTATGGTCATTACGAGTTCCAAGTAATGCCATTTGGTTTGACAAACGCACCGACGGTATTTATGGATCTCATGAATCGGGTGTGCAAATCATATCTGGATAAATTTATGATTTTCTTTATTGACGATATTCTTATCTACTCAAAGAGCAAGCAAGAGAATAAAGAGCACCTTAATTCAATCTTAGAGTTGCTTAAGAAGGAGGAGTTGTATGCTAAATTTTCTAAGTGTGAATTTTAGATCCCTAAAGTATAATTCCTTGGTACTGATTGATAGTCAAGGCTTAACGAGGATACCCGCAAGATCGATGCAATTAAAGATTGGGCATCTACAAAGACTCCAACGAAGATTCATCAATTTTTAGGTCTTGCCGGTTACTATTGAATATTCATTAAAGGATTTTCAAATATCGCCAAATCGCCAAATCAATGACTAAGCTAACCCAGAAGAAGGTCAATTTTGATTGGGGTGAAAAACAAGAAGCAGTTTTCCAACTATTGAAGGAGAAGTTGTGCAGTGCACCTATCTTAGCTTTACCTGAAGGAGATGAGAACTTTATCATTTATTGTGATGCTTCACATAAAGGATTAGGTGTTGTGTTGATGCAGAACGAGAAGGTGATTGCGTATGCATCACATCAATTGAAGATTCATGAGAAGAATTACACGACTCATGATCTAGAATTAGGTACAGTAGTGTTCGCTCTAAAGATCTGGAGACACTATTTGTATGGAATAAAGTGTACTGTGTTCACTGATCACAAAAGCTTACAACACATCCTTGATCAGAAGGAGTTGAACATGACGCAACGTCATTGGTTGGAATTACTTAGTGATTACGATTGTGAAATTCGTTATCACCCCTGAAAGGCAAATGTAGTGGCTGACGCTTTAAGCAGAAAAGAACGAATTAAGCCATTTCGGGTTTGAGCCTTAGTTATGACTATTGGTTTGGATCTTCCCAAGAAGATTTTGAATGCTCAGAATGAGGTAAGAAAACCAGAAAACTTCGAGGCTGAAGATGTAGGAGGTATGATCAGAAAAGAGAAGTTGGAACCGCGTGCTGACAAAACACTATGTTTGAGGAATAGGATTTGGTTGCTATGCTTTGGTGACCTAAGGACTTTGATTATGCATGAGTCCTACACGTCAAAATATTATGTTCATCTGAGTTCCGACAAGATGTACCAAGACATGAAGAAATTATATTGGTGGCCCAACATGAAAGCCGATATTGCCACCTATGTTAGCAAGTGTTTGACATGCTTAAAGGTCAAAGCTGAACACAAGAAACCATCGGGTTTGTTGGTACAACCTGAGATACCTCAGTAGAAGTGGGACAATATCACCATGGATTTTATCACCAAGCTCCCTAAGACGTCAAGTGGTTATGATACCATTTGGGTGATTGTTGTTCGTCTTACCAACTCTGCTCACTTCTTACAAATGAAAGAGACCGATATGATGGAGAGATTGACAAGACTTTACTTGAAAGAAGTAGTCACGAGACATGGAATACAAGTCTCAATCATTTGTGACCGTGATGGTAGATTTATGTTAAATTTCTTGAGGTCGTTCCAAAAGGCTTTGGGTACTCATTTAGATATGAGTACTGCTTACCATCCGCACACTGATGGTCAAAGCGAAAGAACCATCCAAACTCTTGAAGATATGTTACGCATCTACGTTATAGATTTTGGGAATGGTTAGGATAAACACTTACCGCTGATTGAGTTCTCATACAACAACATATACCATACAAGCATCAAGGCCACATCATTTGAGGTACTTTATAGCCGAAAATGTCATTCACCTGATTGCTGGGCCGAGATCGGAGATGTTCAGCTCACCGGTCTATAAATCATTTACGAAACCACCAAGAAAATCATTCAAATCAAAAGCAGAATTCAAGCTGCTCATGATCGACAGAAGAGTTACGCCGATGTGAGGCATAAGCCTTTAGAATTTCAAGTTGGAGATAGGGTTATGTTAAAAGTTTCACCTTGGAAAGGGGTTATCCGTTTTGGAAAACGGGGGAAGTTGAACCCGAGATACATTGGACCTTTCAAGATGTTAGTAAAAATAGGAACCGTTGCTTATAGACTCGAACTTCCTCAACAATTAAGCAGGGTTCATAGCACTTTCCACGTATCGAATTTGAAGAAGTGCTTGTCCGATGAATCACTTGTGATTCCGTTGGATGAGATCCATATTGATGATAAGCTCCACTTTGTTGAAGAACCCATGGAGATTATGGATCGTGAAGTCAAGCGGTTAAAACAAAGCCGTATCCCCATTATCAAAGTTCAATGGAACTCTATGAGAGGTCCTGAGTTCACATAGGAATGCGAAGATCAATTCAAGAAGAAGTATCCGCATCTCTTCACCAATCGTGCATCTTCATCCAATGCCACGTCTTGAGCCATGCGGACAAGGCTCATTTAACGGGGGAAGACTATAACAATCTGTTATTTCAGGTCATTTACGACTCAAATATTTCAATTATTTATTTTAGGGTTTTACGCTTTTACTTTTAATTTCAATCGTTTAGTTAAATCGTGTAAACTAAAAATCATCAATCAACGTAAACCGTCATCAAATAAAATAAAAATTTACGTCAAACAAGTGTTATATTATTTTTATGAAAATAATAATTAACTTTTCATATTTTATTTTTATATGTTACGTAAAACGTTTACGTTTCACACTTTGGAACCTTTTTGCGTAAATGTAAACCATTCTACCTATCTATACTCAATCAAATACCCATAATTATACTCAATACCCAAAATTTACTAAATTTATACCCATAAAATCAACCAAAACCGGCCACCCTTTTATATTTCTCAAAACAAATATCATTTTTACCAAGTTACATACACTTGAGAATAAAACTTACCTAGTATCCCAAATATCTACAAGTAATTACCTTAGTAAAATATCAACAAAAACTATCTTACAACTCTTACAAGAACCCACGCCCCTCCCCTATAATTCATGAGGATTTTAAACTCTATGTTCCTTAGATATTTCTCTTATATAAGAGGCACATACTCTAGCTTATTTCACTTCACTTAATCCTTTACCAAAAATCACCAAATATCTCTCTTGTTTCTCTCTTAAAACCACGGCTCATATAAGCCATTTAGAGTTTCATTTTGCTTTCACTTATTTGATATTTCTATCATAAAAGTGTGTTTAGGGTTGATATATAAGGTGTATCAAGGGTTATAAGAAGCTAGGGTTTTTTAAGCTTAATTAGGGATTTCTAGTAATAGTCTTGGGTTTATTGTTCACTAATCACTCCCTTCACTTTGTAAGCATGCCAATCTAATTTCCATACTTTTATTTACATATATAATGCATGCTATGTTCATATTAGGACTTATATATACTTGTTGTGTTGAAAAAGTTAATGAAAAACCCATTTTGAAAACTCAGATTCTGCCACCAACTTTCAAACTTGATTTTGTATTTTTAAAATCAATGTAAACGTGTTTCTAGTCATAGCCACTCTTGGTACACTTACATATATATAACACCCCATGTTTTAGGGTCATTGACATCGTCAATAAATTCACTGTGTATCTTTGGTATTGTACGCGTTTGCTTTTAAATCGTAAACGTTAAGTTAAATCGCGTAAGCTAAAAATGATCATTCAATGTAAACGGGCATCAAACGATTAAATGTTTACATCAAGCAAGTGTTAAGTAATTATTTTGAGGATAATTATTAACTTTGTCATTTTATTTTTATTGGTTGCGTAAAGTGTTTACGTATCGCGATAAAAATACGTTTAGGCATACCCGGAACCACCAAAACTTTTCTACGCTTCAACAAATATCCACAATTGTACCTAATACTCAAAAATTACAAAATTATATCATGTATATACATATATGGCCGGATATAGGTGGATTTATACAAAGAAATATCACAAAAATTCACCACATGGTCTTTTGTACATCTATACACATTAAATCAAGCCATACTTCCCATACTTTTGACCAATGGCTCCCTAAAAACCCTCATCATGTCTCTACACTTTCTTACAAGTTGATTTGACTAGCATATGACTTATATAACTCTTTCAAATAGAAAGAGAAATACTTACACTTTATTTTACTTAGTAAAATTTCACACAACTCTCTCTTTCTCTCTTGCATAAGCCACGGCATCAAACACCCTCTTTATAAAATCCATAGCTTGATTTTCTAAGACTATACAAGCATTCACATATCATTCCTATGATAACCTAAAGTGTTTTGAAGGGTTGGTTAAAGGTTTACAAGTATTAAAGCAAGAAAAGCAAGATTAGGGTTTCTAATTGGAATTAGGGTTTTCAAGTTGTGCAAGCTTTGGTTTATCATCTAAACTAGGGTTTAGATATAGTGGTTCAACATATTACATCATATTAAGGTCATCTAAAACCCTTTATGTCTTTACATTTATCATTTTATGTGTGTATATGTTCTATTTAGCAAAATCACCATTCGGATACTTTTAAACATGTGGAATGGATTTTTACTTGTGATCATTGTTTTGTACACTTTTACATATGCTATGATGCTGGTAATATCATGTTAAAATGGATATAAAGTTGTGTTCACTATTGATTTTGTATAAAAAGTATGTACAAACTTGTTTAATTAGGGTTTACATTAATAACTTGTAATTAAATGGTACATTATAGTGTCTGATTTAAAGGTGTTATAAGGATTGATACTTTTGGACTTTTTGGACAAGATTATGAACTATATAAATGTAACATATATGATAAATAAGGTTATGGAGGATTGTGGAAAATTTACTAAGTTATAAAGTACATAAAATAAGTGATATCAATAAGTATACATATTATTTACAAAGGGACTGTTTTGGTTCATGTTTTATGACAGCCCTATCATGTTTTATAAATATAGTACACCTCATGACGATTCCAAATATGTAAAGAACTCGAAAAACTGACTTATAACGAAAAAGATACGGCAAATATATGTTTTACTTTAATACCGGATTTTTAAAACAAACTTTATAAAAGCAAGTTATAAAATATTTCTAAAATATAAGGTTTAGTATTTTTCACAGATCCTACATATTTTTAGGATTCCAAAATGATAAGAATTGTAATTTTTCACAATACGAAGTGTTACGAATTATTCCACAAGTTTACGGGGGGGGATAATAAACTTTATAAAAGTTACTGTTCATGACAGAAACATTTATTTTTGTAAACTTCATAAATAGATAGAACTTTTAATTACGAGAACGTGCTCGAAAGAATCGCTAAAAACGAAGATATAACGAATAAAATACGACATTTACGGGTATTACGTTAATTAAAGTTATAAAAATAAGTTTATAACTGGTATATGAACAGTAAAAATCACTGTTCATCAGAGGACTAAAAATATGAAAAGTCATAATTTTGATAAACTCGTTAAATACAAACGCCTGTTGAACATAACGGAAAACGTAAGAAACTGACTTGAAACGTGAAAGTTATGTCATTTTTACCAAAGGTATATTTATAAACGTTTTAACTTTATAAATATGATTTCACTAAAACAATTAGATGGTGATTAGCTATATAGAATTATATATGGTAGTAGTTACCCAATGTGATTAGTACTTATACGACCTATATTGGATTAGGTTGCATTCGATCAATTCCGTGACGCATTTTCTGTGATATACTCGATATTCGCTCACTCAAGGTGGTTCTTAGCCTGCGTTTTACATTTTACAATGATTTATAAGTTTTGGGGTTGGGAGAACATGCGGGGCATTTGTTTTTACAATTGCGTCGCAAGACCATGCAATACTTACTGTTTTGGATATTGTATACCATGCAATACTTACTGTTTTGGATATTGTATACCATGCAATACTTACTGTTTTGGATATTGTATACCATGCAACACTTACTGTTTTAAATATTGTATACCATGCAATACTTACTGTTTTGGATATTGTATACCATGCAATACACACTCTAAACAATTGCGGTCCTACACTCATACAATTTACAAACCTATGAATTCACCAACATTATTGTTGACGTTTTAAAGCATGTTTTCTCAGGAGATCAATGAGGTACAAGACAAGGGATACATTGGTGGTCGTTATTTTGGAAGTCATTTGCATTAAAGATTTGGTTGCATTACATTTTGGAGGAACATTTATTATGAACTGGAATCTTTGTATAATTTAACAATGAACAAGTAAAGCTTCGGGCTTTTGTAACAAACATTTTGCTAAATCCAATGTATCGGTTTTAAACGACACTTTTAAAAGTCGTTCTTATATATCTTGTGCTGTTGATCTATGAAGTAACGCTCCCAAACCCATATTCCGCTGCGACCCATTTTGGGGGTGTTACAGATTGGTAATCAGAGCCAAGGTTATAGAGAACCAGGTCAAATGTTTTGCTGGACTATAACCGTTTTCAAACATTGCATTCATACAAAGGGGTTTTTCACGGGACACACATACACTAGTTGTTTGCATTAGTTGGTCTTACTAGATGCTTACATGATTCATATACGTGTTTATATTATAGTACGTACATTACTATAAGGGCCTTACATATATATGCAAAGATGAGTTTGCATTCTTTCGCATACTCTACAATTATTTATATAAGGGTTATTTATATAAATATTGGAACATTTCTTTAGGCGAGGTAGTACTATAAGCTCGTAGGTCCTAAACGCTACCTAAACATTAAGCTATCAGATATGATATCTTACCATCATTCAATTTATGCCAGGAGCGCATATTCATATTTACCATACATCATCTCACAACACTCTATTTTCGGAGCACGACGAAGATAACTAAACTAATCTAATCTTATTACTCTTCTGATTTTGAAGATAATGCCTCCAAGGAAAGCACCCAGAACCAGAACCACACCAGCCACAACAACCAACACCACATCTGTCACTAATGCCCAGCTTCAGGCAATGATTGACCAAGGCGTTGCTGCCGCTTTGGCAACACGTGATGCTAACAGAAGCACGAATGGCGAAGACAGCCATAATTCGGGAACGGGTGTCAGAAGGACTGAACGCGTTGCTCGAGAGTGCACTTACCAAGACTTCATGAAGTGCCAACCCCTATTTTTCAAAGGCACTGAAGGAGTTGTCAAATTAACCCAGTGGTTTGAACGGATGGAAACTGTGTTTCGCATAAGCAATTGCACTGTGGAAAACCAAATCAAGTTTTCCACATGTACTCTTCTTGGAGTTGCTCTAACGTGGTGGAACTCACACGTTAGGACTGTTGGTCACGACGTTGCATATGCAATGACTTGGACTGACCTGAAAAAGAAGATGACAGACAAGTACTGCCCGAGGAGCGAGATTAAGAAACTCGAGGTCGAGTTGTGGAATTTGAAAGTAAAAGGTACTGATGTACTAGGCTACAATCAACGTTTCCAGGAACTGGCATTGTTGTGTGTCAGGATGTTTTCTGAGGAGTCTGATAAGATTGAGAAATATGTCGGTGGTCTGCCCGACATGATTCACGGAAGTGTTATGGCATCAAGGCCGAAAACAATGCAGGATGCTATTGAAATGGCAACTGAACTGATGGACAAAAAGATCAGCACTCTTGCTGAACGTCAAGCTGAGAATAAGAGGAAACTTGACAACAACAACCAAGCTCAACAACAATCTCCCAAGAGACAAAATGTGGCTCAAGCTTACGCCGCTGGGACTGGTGAAAGGAAGGAGTATGCTGGAACTCTTCCATTGTGCAACAGGTGCAAGCTGCACCACAATGGGCCATGTACTGTAAAGTGCGGGAATTGCAAGAAGATTGGCCACATGACCCGGGATTGTAGAAATCCTGCTGCCGCTAGGAATCAAAGAACCCTCACTTGCTATGAATGTGGGAATCCAGGGCACTACAGGAGTGATTGCCCAGAGCTAAAGAACCAGAACCATGGAAACCAGGCTGAAGGTACTGGAGCACGTGGATTGGTGCATGCATTAGGAGGAGGAGAAGCCGATCAAGACCTTAACGACATGGAGGACGATATCAGTGCTTAGACTCTATTCCTTTAAGAATTCTCGTTGTATTTCCTCTTAAGTTTCCGTTGTGATTGTATGAATGATTTCAAATTATCTATCAAATCAATGTATTTTGTCAAGTTTACTTTAATTCTCTACTTATTTATATAAGCCACTCCCACAAATATCATGAAATCATGACGCTATTTTGACGAAAATGAGCAATGCATCGTTAGTCCTCAATTATACATGGCCTGATCAACTATGTATAATTTAGGAAGGACCATGCCATGCTGAGAGTAGTCACCTTAAAACTTCTTGTCAAGAAACAATTTCCTATTTATATCAATTTATGCGTGTGTATTCATAAAACGTATCTATCACAAGGAACCAAACTAATAATCATAATAACTAAGTAAAATCTTACACCATCTTACAATAAAGTCGACGTCATCTTATACCAAATCCTAAGCCAAGAAACCGAGACACATCACTAAGTCACCCTAGGACAATTCGCTATCAAATTTGCTCGCCAAAAGAGTTACGTCGATGTGAGATGTAAGCCCTTAGAATTTCAAGTTGACAATAGAGTTATGCTTAAGGTATCACCTTAGAAAGGAGAAGTACGCTTTGGCAAATGGGGGAAGCTAAACCCCAGGTATGTTGGACCATTCAAGGTATTGGAAAAGGTTGGATCCGTTGCATACAAGCTTGAGCTTCCGCAAGAGCTGAGCAAGGTTCACAATACATTCCATGTATCCAACTTAAAAAAGTGCTATGTCGACGAACCATTAGCCATTCCGTTGGATGGACTTCACTTTGATGACAAGCTTTAGTTTGTCGAGGAACCTATAGAGATCACGAACCGTGAGGTTAAACGGTTGAAGCAAAGCTGTATTCCACTAGTCAAGGTTTAATGGAACTCTAGGAGAGGTCATGAGTTCACATGGGAACACGAAGATCAATTCATGAAAAAACACCCATATCTTTTCACAAAGACCGCACCGTAGTCAAGTGAAGCGTCTTAAGCCTTGAGGAAAAGGCTCACTTAACGGGGGAAGACTACAACACCCCGTATTTTAGGGTCATTGAAGTCGTCAATAAATTCAGTATGTATCTTTAGTATTGTACGTGTTTGCTTTTAAATCGTAAACGTTAAGTTAAATCGCGTAAGCTAAAAATATTCATTCAATGTAAACGGGCATCAAACGATTAAATGTTTACATAAAGCAAGTGTTAAGTAATTATTTTGAGAATAATTATTAACTTTGTTCATTTTATTTTTATTGGTTGCGTAAAGTGTTTACGTATCGTGATAAAATATGTTTAGGCATACCCGAAACTACCAAAACTTTTCTACGCTTCAACAAATACCCACAATTGTACCTAATACTCAAAATGTACAAAAATATATCATGTATATACATATATGGCCGGATATAGGTCGATTTATAGAAAGAAATATAACAAAAATTCACCACAAGGTCTTTTGTACATCTATACACATTAAATCAAGCCATGCTGCCTATACTTTTGACCAATGGCTCCCTAAAAAGCATCATCATGTCTCTAGACTTTCTTACAAGTTGCTTTGACTAGCATATGACTTATATAACTCTTTCAACTAGAAAGAGAAACACTTACACTTCATTTTACTTAGTAAAATTTTACACAACTCTCTCTTTCTCTCTTGCATAAGCCACAGTATCAAACACCCTCTTTATAAAATCCATAGATTGATTTTCTAAGACCATACAAGCATTCACACATCATTTCTATTATAACCTAAGGTGTTTTGAAGGGTTGGTTAAAGGTTTACAAGTATTGAAGCAAGAAAAGCAAGATTAGGGTTTCTAATTGGAATTAGGGTTTTCAACTTGTGCAAGCTTTGGTTTATCTTCTAAACTAAGGTTTATATATTGTGGTTCAACATATTACATCATATTAAGGTCATCTAAAACCCATTATGTCTTTACATTTATCATTTTATGTGTATATAAGTTCTTTATAACAAAAATCACCATTTAGGAATTTTAAACATGTGGAATGGATTTTTACTTGTGATCTTATTGGTACCACTTTTACATATTGCCTCATGATGCTAGTAATATCATGTTTAATGGATTTTTTATAAGTGTTTGTACATATATTATGTTATGGTAATAAACAAGGTTATGTAAAACTTGTTAATTAGAGTTTACTTAAAAATTGTAATTAAAAGTTACATAATATGTGTGATTTAAAGGTGTATCAGAGGACTGGATACTATTAGACTTTGGACAAGTTATGGACATTATCGTTATGTAAACATATTGATTTAAATAAGGTTATGGAGGATTGTGGAAAATTTACTAAGTTATAAAGTACATAAAACAAGTGATATCAATAAGTATACATATTATTTACAAAGGGACTGTTTTGGTTCATGTTTTATGACAGCCCTATCATGTTTTATAAGTATAGTACACCTCATGACGATTCCAAATATGTAAAGAACTCAAAAAACCGACTTATAACGAAAATAGTTTCGGCAATTATGATGTTTTACGTTAATACCGGATTTATAAAACAAACTTTATAAAAGCAAGTTATAAAATATTTCTAAAATATAAGGTTTAGTATTTTTCACATATCCTACATATTTTTAGGATTCCAAAATGATAAGAATTGTAATTTTTCAATCAATAACGAAAGAGTTACGAATTTCACAAGTTTACGATAATAATACTTTTATAAAAAGTTACTGTTCATGACAGAAACATTTATTTTTGTAAACCTCATAAATAGATAGAACTTTCAATTACGAGAACGTGCTCGAAAGAATTGCTAAAAACGGAGCTATAACGAATAAAATACGACATTTACGGGTATTACGTTAATTAAAGTTATAAAAATAAGTTTATAACTGGTATGAACAGTAAAAATCACTGTTCATCAGAGGACTAAAAATATGAAAACGTCAAATTTTGATAACTTGTCTTAATACGAAAGCGTGAACATAAGAAACGCAAGAAACGGACTTGAAACGTGAAAGTTGTCATTTTTACCAAAGGTATATTTATAAACGTTTTAACTTTGTAAATATGATTTCACTAAAACAATTAGATGGTGATTAGCTATATAGAATTATATATGGTAGTAGTTACCCAATGTGATTAGTACTTATACGTAGGGATGAGCATAGGTCTAGAACCGGTGGAACTGGAACAGGAACCGATGGATCCGAGAACCAAAATTTTAAGAAAAATAGGAACCGAGTACCGAACCAAATAGTTTTTTTTGGTTCCGTTTCCGGTCCCGGTTCTGGTTCCGGTTTCACCGGTTCTACTCGGATAGGAACCGATATCTATAAGAAAAAAATCTCATGCACTAATGAATTAAGCCAATAAAAAGCAAAAAAATATATTTTTTAAAGCATTTGCAACCATTTATGCTAAAAGCAATATCATTTAACAACTAATGCATAAGTTAAAATAAACAACCATTCTATAGTTACAACTTACACAAGTTCAATAATTGCATAACAATCTGAAAAACAAAATAAAATAACTTCAAACTTTGTCCAACAAAATAACTAGAAACGTTTATATTTCCCCCGTTTGTTTCGCTTTATCTCTTTCGGTTAGTTTCTCTAATTGTTCTTCCATATCTTTCACAATCTCATCGTCTTTAATAAGATCTTCAACATCATCCCAATTAATTTGCGTTCTCGACTTTCTCACCCAATCTTGGGTGCAAATCAAAGCTTCAACAATCGTCGTTGACAAGCGAGTTCTATAGGGGTCTAATACACGTCCACCCGTACTAAACGCCGCTTCAGATGCCACAGTTGAAATTTGAATTGCCAAGATATCTATCACAAAAATATATATAACACAAAATCACAAAACTATTACAGATTACACTAATATGCAAGTAAAAGGTATAACAATGTAACATTCGTATAAAATAAATTGTTGTTACCTCTAGCCATTTTTGAAACAATAGGAAAGCGAGGACCATTTACTTTCCACCATTGGAGAATGTCAAGGCTCTGACCTTTACGTAATTCAATCTTCGGCTCTCTAAGGTATCTATCTAACTCTGTTTCGGTTTCATACGAGCTAGTAGCATCAACATTATAATAATCATTTAAGAAGTCATTATCTCCATTATTAGGGGATGTAACTTCGGATTCCATGTGCTCACCCATACTCGAATTTGACGATAGAAAATCAAACCTTTCTTTATACGTTCCAAATAACTCTCCCATTTTAGTCTTAACCTCTTCAACCATATCCTCAACCTTGCTCTCAAGTTCTTTATTGCTCATAGGTTTTTCTTTAGATATATCATAACTAATATTTTTTCTAAAACCATGAGCAAGTAAGTGACACTTCTTAGTTGGATCTAACAAACCGCGAAATACATAAAATCATTATACAAAGAAAAGAATTAGACATGTTTAAGATCGTGAAGCAAGAATGGAAATAAAAATCAAAAATAAAACTTACCTCCATTGTTTTGATAATGATTTTAATAGATTAAAGGTTAGGGTTTAAGGTGTTTGGCTATGTTTATAAAGTAGGCCCTAGGTTTTTTTTTATGGAATTGGAATATTGGAGCGTATAATTGAAGTATGGGAAATTATTACCTAATTTTAGAATAATTGGATATTTGGTTCAGGAACCAAGAACCGATGGAACTGAACCAAGAACTGAAAAAATCTCAAAATTAAGAACCGAAACCGGAACCGATGGTTCTGGTTCCGGTTTGGTTCTTATCGGTTCTGGTTTGGTTTTTGGTTCCGATCCGGTTCTTTTGTTCATCCCTACTTATATGGCCTATATTGGATTAGGTTGTATTCGATCAATTCCGTGACGCATTTTCTATGATATACTCGATATTCGCTCACTCAAGGTGAGTTCATAGCCCCACGTTTTATATTTTACAATGATTTATAAGTTTTGGGGTGAGAACATGCTTTGTTTTACAATTGGACGCAAGTAACTTTGAAATACTTACTATTTTGGATATTGCATACCATGCAATACTTACTGTTTTGGATATTGTATACCATGCAATACTTACTGTTTTGGATATTGTATACCATGCAATACTTACTGTTTTGGATATTGTATATCATTCAACACTTACTGTTTTGAATATTGTATACCATGCAATACTTACTGTTTTCGATATTGTATACCATGCAGACGTTGGTGAGTCCGAATCAGTCGGCGTTTGTTCCTAGTCAAAATATATCGGATAACATTTTGCTTACTCAAGAATTGATGCATAACTACCATTTGGATCGTGGTCCTCCTAGATGTGCCTTTAAAGTTGATATTCAAAAAGCCTATGACACGGTGGATTAGAGTTTTCTTAAAGCGGTCTTGCTTGGTTTTGGATTTCATGTTCGTTTGGTTGGGTGGATTATGGAGTGTGTTACGACTACTTCATTTTCTATAAGCATCAACGGGTCTCTCCATGGCTATTTTAAGGGTAAAAGGGGTCTTTGCCAAGGGGATCCTCTATCCCCTTATTTATTTACTCTCATGATGGAAATTTTGACGCTTATGATCAGTAGAAGAGTGCAAGCCACAGATTTGTTTACTTATCATCGTTATTGCTCTAAATTGGAGCTTGTTAACCTTTGCTTTGCAGATGACTTGTATCTTTTTGCGTATGGTGATACTAATTCTGCTAGAGTGATCATGGATGCTTTGGATGAATTCTAACAGGTCTCCGAGTTAATTCCTAGTCTTCCTAAGAGTACGGCCTACTTTTGCAATGTTCTCATCGAGACTGATTTATCATGATTGTAAGGAGTTAATTGAGAAGGTCCAAGCTCGTGTGGATAATTGGAAGAATGAGCTCCTTTCTACAGCGGGTAGACTTCAACTAATTCAATTTGTCATTGGTTCGCTTCATGTGTTTTGGGCTTCGGTGTTCATGCTGCCTTTACGTGTTTTGCTTGATATTGAGCAAATCATGAGAAGATTTCTTTAGAGCCATGGGATTATACGGAAAGGGCAAGCTAAAGTGGCATGGGACGTTATTTGTCTTCCTAGAATTGAAGGCGGTCTTGGTATACGCAAGTTAGATCCTTTCAATAAAGCTTTAATGGTTACTCATGTGTGGAAGCTTATAAATCGCAAAGAATCCCTATGGGTTTAATGGATTCATGCCTATAAACTTCAATCTCGCAATTTTTGGGATGTTCCATGTCGTGGCAATATGACATGGGGGTGGCAAAAAATTCTCCAGCTAAGGCCTTTAATTCGGGATTTTATATGGTATAAAATTGGCAATGGCTCTTCCATTTCGGTGTGGCATGACAGATGGTGCGACCTTAGTCCTCTATCCAATATGATATCTAACCGGGACGTGTATAGGGAGGGTTTTGATCAGAATACGACTCTTGATGTGGTTCTTTCCAACGGTCATCTCAATTGGCCGAATGAGTGGTATGATAAATACCCCTTGTTAAATAGCATTGCTAATCCTATTATTACTCCGGGTAATGACAAGCTAGAATGGCATGATTTTGATGGTTTGGTGAAGCCTTTTTTTGTTCATACGGTGTGGAACACGATCAGACCTAGAAGTGCTATGGTGAGCTGGTACCATTGTGTTTGGTTCTCTTGTTGTATCCCTCGCCATGCTTTAAACTTGTGGCTCGTTATTAAACGTCGTCTAAAGACTCAAGACTAGTTGAGGGCGTGGGATAATGTGGACGTTGCAAACTTGACCTGTTCGTTATGTGAATTACAAGAGGACTCGCATGAGCATCTTTTTTTCGATTGTAGCTTTTCAAAACAGGTTTGGCTCAAGGTTAAAAGGTTCGCTGGTCTTCCTAGTTCTAACCCGTCTATTGATAGTATCATTCAAGATATTATCCCTTTTGCTAAGAGGAAGACATCAAGGAGTATTATTGCTAAGCTTGTGGTGGCTGCAACTTCTTATTTCATTTGGAAAGAACGAAATAATCGTATGTTTAAGAAGTCGAAAAGATCCAATGGTCAAGTGGTGGATTGCATTATCAATTTGGTGCGGCTCAAGTTGCTCTCTTGCAAATGGAAGAAGTCGAAGGCTATTTTTGATATTGTTAACTTATGGAATTTAGGTTCTATATGTCTACAAGGGTGATTCATTGTTGTTTTTCTTTATGCATTCTTAGGTGGTTTTTCTCTATTGGTGTGATTGTCAATGTAATAAGGTTAGTGTACCGTGTGGTATGTCACTCGGTTTGTTAGTGGTTGTTTAAGCTTGGCTTGAGGTTAATGTGGTACGTTAGCCACATTCCATTGTACTTAACTGTTTTGGGTTATTAATATATTTTATCGGGGTTAATTCCCCCTTACCCCCAAAAAAGTATATATATATATATTCGTTATGTAGCCGACCAAGACTCGTGATCATTTTTCCGTGATTAAATTTATTTTCGTCACACTAAATTTAATTTAAAAACATTTATTAAGATGTGTACACATTAAAACGTGAATCCGGCTCAAGACAAGGAACAAAAGACGAAATTCGTAAAAATAATAAATTTACGATCTTAAAAATAATAACGAGACGCGTCGTAAATTTTTATGATACTTAAAACGATTAACGAACGCGCGATCAAACGTTGTCTCGCGAATCATTAAAAATAAAAATTTCTAATTTCCGTTCATAATAAAATACGAAAATAATTATTTACGAAAAATAAAAATTTAAATGTCGGCGTTCGCTTACGCGGACATTTTTAAATATAATAATAACTATGACGTCGGACTTGCGATCGTCATACGCATCGTGAAACTCGGGTTGTTACATTTCTTAAAGCAACTCATTTTATTAGGTTGCGGTTAGGGTTTCGTGCATCGTTTTCCGTACTCATTGTTCTCTTCTCGATAAAAAAATTGCTTGAGGTGAGTTCATAGCCTCATTTTACACGATCACAATACAGTTACAACTCTCAGGGTGAGAAACATGCATTATTTTACATTTGGTCGCAAGTACACTTTTAAACAAAATTACAAGTTTTCCTAAGTAGCGATAACCCATTATGCCTATGAATCATAAACTGTCAATTACTTGGTGTAAGCGCGAGTGTTATAAATAGATCTATTTAGGATTGATATCCCCGTTCGATGAGTAGTGCTCACTAGGTTCGACGGATTAAACCAACAAACGTATACCATGTCGGATTTAGGATGTTGCGGGTTGAACATCTACACGGGCACACTATTGGCATTAATTTGCAGACATACATGTTGTAGCTTCAGTGGCATGAGCTTAGGGAATCATAATTACATTTTTGTGATATTTTATGTGTTACATTATCATACACTTTGAATCTTGCGGTCCTACTTTATATACATACATAAACCTGTGAATTCGCCAACTTTATGTTGACATTTTTAAGCATGTTTCTCTCAAGTCAATAAGTACAAGAACTTGGATACATTGGATGCATCATTTTGGAGTCATATTGCAATAGAGATTTAATGTATTACATTTTGGGATATTTGTTATGTATCAAAATCTTTACATTTTCATATGGATGAACAATTTAAGCATTGAGCTTTTGTAACAACATTTTAATTAAATCCAATGTATCATTTTAAACGACTCATATAGAGGTCGTTCTCTCATATCTTGTGATGTTATATTATGAAGTAACACTCCCGGACCCTTATTCCGCTACGACCCAATTTGAGGGTGTTACAGATTGGTATCAAGAGCCAAGGTTATAGAGAACTAGGTTGCATATCTTACCTAGACTATAACCATTTACAAACATTGCATCATACAAAAGTTTTCATAGACATACATACTCTATTTGTTTGCATTGACTGCTTACATGATCTATACACGTATTTATATTATATTACGTATTGTTACAGTAGTCATGTCTTCATCCACGGTAACCTACACGTCTATATCTTCCAATGCTGACTTACCACTATGAGGTTTCCATTTAATGGATCCAGACGAGTTTGAGGCATCGCAGTCTCCAGAGCAGGTACCACCATCACCTGACTATGTGCCTGGTCCCGAGTATCCGGATTATGTAGCTCTATCCGACGATGAGATACCAGTTAAGGATCAGCCTCTACCTGCTGATGCTTAACCCACCGCCCTATCATCGGGCTATGTTCCTTTAGAGGAGGATCCAGAGGAGGACCTTGAGGAGGATCTCGCTGATTATCCTACTGATGGAGGAGATGAGGAGGAGCAGGAGGAGGAGGCCTCCGAGGAAGACGAGGCTGAGGATGAGGAGCATCTAGCTCCGACCAACTCTGTTGTACTACCTGCTATTGACCATATCCCCTCAGCTGAGGAGACATAACCGTTTGAGACCGATGAGTCTAGTGCTACACTACCACCACCACCTCAGACTATGGTCCCAGTATCCATGACTCGTCTCTATAGTGCACGAATATCTGTTCGACCCCATACTCCTCCATCATTATCTACTAAGGCACTCATTGTTGAGTATGCTTCTTCACCCACACCTCCATCACCACCACCATCTCCACTATCACTACTATTATCTTCACTTCCACAGATACCATCTCTACCCTTACCATTACCATCGCCACCCTTGTTGTTACCATCTACTACTCATAGGACTGATATTCCTAAGGCCGAGATGCTGCCTCGTAAGAGGGCTTGTTTTACTGTTCCCACTTGTAGGTTCGAGGTTGAGGAGAGTTCGACAGTTGCTACTGCTAGGCATACTTGACATACTCTAGCTTGTAGGGTTGACTACGGATTTATTAATACCTTGGATGCTAGTATCTAAGCCTCTGAGGGTAGAGTAATGACCGCTATAGGGGAGGTCAATGAGAGGGTGACAGATCTTGATACCACTCAGAGGTAGGATGGTCATGAGCTCTATGTGCGTGATGAGGATGCTCAAGATAACCGAGCTTTGCTAAGAGCTCATATCTCTTTACTGATGAGAGAGAGGCGATACTTTCATTCTATGGCTTCTTCTTATGAGCAAGAGGTTGTTTATGCCCGACATGCATGGTCTCATTCAGAGGATAAGAGCATGGCTTTAGAGGCTCTTATCAAGAAATAGGAGGCTCATACCACACCACTAGAGACTCAGGTTGGGATACTACAAACTCAGTACGACAGGATGGAGTGGCAGAGACAGGAGGCAGGTGACATGGTGACTAGTGCTTTTGGACGCATTCATGCATTGAAGGCTAGAGACCCAACACACCATAATGGTGTGGAGGAAACCAGTAGTAATTGTGAGTTTTACATTCAGTCATTTTAGCTATCATGTATAGCCTGCTAAGTATTATGGGTTACTCACAGCTAGCATGGACGTAGGAATTTGTATTTTCCATTTTATAACCAAAACTATCATGTATGTTATTGATATTGTTATGTATGAATGTCGATTTATTTATGTCATTACTGATCTCACTTCGGTTGTATATTTCATTGTGTGATGTGATCTTATTTTATATATTATGCATATGTCATGTCGCGATGATGATTATATGAAATCTAACGTGTATTATATTTTTTGTGATTTTGAAGAAAATGGCTCCAAAGAAAACCACCACCCCTATGACCGATGTTGCTATTAAGGGCTTGATAGCCCAAGGTGTAGATGATGCTTTGGCTGAGTATGAAGCAACCAGAAGCAATAGAAATGGAGATGACAGCCACGATTCAGGAAGTGGTGGAAGAAGAAAGGTACCTACCGCTCATGAATGCACGTATAGTGATTTCTTGAAATGCCAACCCCTTAATTTCAAGGGTAGTGAAGGATTCGTCGGTTTGACTCAGTGGTTCGAGAAAATGGAATCCGTATTCCTCATAAGCAACTGCACCGTTGCATGCCAAATCAAGTTTGCTACTTGCACACTGCTTGGCAGTGCTCTGACGTGGTGGAATTCCCACGTCAAGACTATTGGTCATGATGTTGCATATGGAATGACATGGAAAACATTGAAGAAAATAATGACTGACAGGTACTGCCCAAGAAGTGAAATTAAGAAGTTGGAAATTGAAATCTGGATCCTAAAGGTTAAGGGAACTGATATTGTAAGCTATACATAACGTTTTCAAGAGTTGGCACTGATGTGTGGGAGAATGTTTCCTAAAGAATTTGATGAGGTTGAGAAGTATGTCGGCAGACTCCCCAACATGAGTCAAGGCAGTGTTATGGCATCCAAGCCAAAAACAATGCAAGATGCAATTGAATTTGCAAATGATTTGATGGATTAGAAGATCCGTACTTTTACTGATCGTTAAGTCGAGAACAAAAGAAAGCTTGATCACAACTTAAGGAGCAATCAGACTTAACAACAGCCTTTCAAAAGGCAAAATGTAGCAAGGGCCTACACTGCTGGGCTTGGTGAGAAGAGAGGGTACCGAAGATCTCTACCTCTATGCACAAAATGCAACTACCATCATAATGGGCAATGTGTTCCTAAGTGTAACAACTGCAAGAAAGTTGGCCATATGGCCCATAATTATAGAAGTCCAGCTGCTACTACTAACAACCAGAGAGCCCCTGGGGTGAATCAAGGGTTGTCACTTTCTTTGAGTGCGGAGTTCAGGGGCATTACAAGAAAGATTGCCCTAAGCTGAAAAATAACAACCATGGAAATCTGGCTGGGAACGGTAGAGCACCAGCAAGGGCTTATGCAGTGGGAAATGTAGGGAAAAACCCAAACGCCAATGTCGTTACGGGTACGTTCCTCCTAAACAACCGCTATGCTTCTATCTTATTTGATACTGGTGCCGATAGGAGTTTTGTGTCTACTACATTTAGTTCCCTAATTGATATCGTCCCAACTACACTAGACCATGATTATGATGTCGAACTAGCCAACGGAAGAATAATGAGAGTTAATACTATCATACGGGGTTGCACTTTAAACTTCTTAAATCATCCTTTCAACATCGACTTAATGCCCGTAGAAATTGGTAGTTTTGATGTCATAATTGGTATGGATTGGCTATCAATGTATCATGCCGTAATCGTCTGTGATGAGAAGATCGTTCGTATTCCCTTTGGGAATGAAATCCTAATTGTTCGTGGTAAAAAGTAACAATGAACATGAGTCTCAATTAAAAATCATCTCGTGCACCAAAACTCAAAAGTACTTGCTGAAAGGATGCCATGTCTTTTTGGCACATGTTACCATAAAGAAGGTTGAAGACAAGTCAGAGGAGAAGCGACTTGAAGACGTACCAATTGTTCGAGACTTTCCCGAGGTATTTCCTAAGGACTTGCTGGGTATTCCACCAACCCGACAAGTGGAATTTCAAATTGAATTGATACCTGGTGCTACACCTATCGCACGGGCGCCTTATCGATTAGCTCCGTCCGAGATGAAAGAATTTTCGGATCAACTACAAGAGCTTTCCTACAAAGGCTTTATAAGACCCAGTTCCTCACCTTGGGGAGCTCCAGTCTTGTTTGTCAAGAAGAAGGATGGATCATTCTGGATGTTCATCGATTATTGGGAATTGAATAAACTAATGGTGAAGAACCGTTATCTGCTTCTAAGGATTGATGATTTGTTCGATCAACTTTAAGGGTCGAGTGTCTACTCGAAGATCGACCTGAGATCGGGTTAGCATCAACTAAGAGTTCGTGAAGAAGATATCCCAAAAACCGCATTCAGGACTCGTTATGGTCATTACGAGTTCCAAGTAATGCCTTTTAGAGTGACTAACGCACCGGCAGTATTCATGGATCTCATGAATCGAGTGTGCAAACTGTATTTGGATAAGTTTGTGATAGTATTCATAGACGATATCCTAATATACT
>BQNB010099251.1:0-22424 GCA_026074375.1 Tanacetum coccineum
CAAGTGCCCTTGAAGCTACAACCATTTGTATCGAAACCTCCTTCTTGACCATGATAAGCTTTGATGACCTTAACCCAAAGGGTGTTTGGGGAAGAAAGCAACCTCCAACGCTATTTTTGAAGAAGAGCAAGGTTGAAACCCCAATACCATAAATATTAATCTTGAGACTCGAGGCCAGATAAAAAACATGGAGAACATGAATGATATTATCCATGTCTCTAGCGTTCCAATCCGTAGTTATGATCACATCATCTGCATAGAAAAGATGAGAAAATTTGATAGTAGAATTGTTAATATTAACACCAGTAATCATACCATTTCCCACCGCTTCCTCAAAAGCATTATGGAGACCTTCCATAACCAAGATGAAAAGGAAAGGAGATAGAGGATCTCCTTGCCTAAGACCACGCTTAATGGAGAACTCAGACGTAGGGCTACCATTAATAAGTATAGAAGCTCTCGAAGAATTGAGACAAGCTTTAATCCAAGAGCACCATTTATTACCAAATCCAAATCTGTCGAGAATGTGAATCAAGTAATTCCAGCTTATGGAATCAAAAGCCTTTTCAAAGTCCACTTTAAAAATGAGGAGTTTCTTTTTTCGTTTTTTATACCACTCAATGATTTCGCTTAGAATAACGGGGCCATCAAGAATTTGACGACCAGCAATAAACGCCGACTGCTCCTTGCTAACAATCTTGTCAATCACTTTAGATAAACGGTTAGCTAAAATCTTGGCAATGATCTTATAGTGTATACCAATAAGCGAAATAGGGCGAAAGTCAGTGATTAAGGTAGGGTTGTTAACCTTTGGGATAAGGGTGAAAAACGAAGAATTGGCACCATTAGGCATAACACAAGTAGCAAAGAATAAGTTAACGAAATCATATAGATCCTTCTGAATAGTGCCCCAATACTTCTTCACAAACGCAAAAGAGTAACCATCCGGGCCCGGAGCTTTACTACTTCCACAATTTCCTTAATTTCCTTAAGAGTAACCTGTCTTTCAAGAGTTTCTCGATCCATGCAGTTAAGGGAATGAGAATGAGGAAGGATAGAGAACATAACTTGTGTATCTTGTGCTTGGAAATTCCTTTTGTAGAATTGAAGGAAGACATCCTTGATCAAACAAGGGTTCGTGATCCAATTTCCTTCAACCATAATCCCATTGATCATCTGATTCCGCCTTTTTTTGGTTGATGAGCCCATGGAAGAATTTGGAATTTTCCTCCCCTTCTATATCCCATTTGGCATGAGCTTTTTGAATAAGACCCATTAAAGTAAACTTATCTATCACTTCAATTTATTGAAGAAGGATGAGGCGGTGATCATTGTCGGAAGGCATAGCGGATCCCTCATCAATCCTTTTCTCAATATAATTAATTTCCTCAAGAGCCATGGTTTTCCTGTTTCTTTCCAACGTCTTGATGTTGTTGCTCCATTGTTTGATCTTATCTTTGAGGCGGCGAAACTTTTCATGACATTTGATATTAGAATCAAGCAATTCCCATTCCTCTTTGATGGGGTTATCAAAACCATCTCTCAAAAGCCATGAGTTATATAATTTGAATGGAGAGGGACCAAAATCAGTTTTGTCAATATGAAGAAGGATAGGGTTGTGATCAGACCATAACCTATCAAGAGTAGTAATCCGAACATCTGGGAGCCGAACAATCACATCTTTAGAAATAAGAAAGCGATCAAGTTTACTGAGCTTAGTGCCTGCTTTATTCATTCAAGTAAAAGATCGACCACCAATAGGAAAATCGACCAAACCTGTGGAATAAATGAAAGAGTTAAAATGATCAGCTTCAATACTATTCAAAGTAGTACCAAACCTTTCTTGTGCGTTTCTGACAGCATTCATGTCTCCAAACATAATATAGGATCCATTATGGTGATGCATGAAATCTGTGAGTCTATTCCATAAGGCAAGTTTAGAAACATGATCTTGTGGGCAAATAGAATTCTTAAAGAACATATTAGGGTCCCATATAGAAATAACACCACCTGAGAGACCACAAGCCATACTACAAGCATAATCAAAAGCATAGTTACCCCACATAGATTTAATTCGAAAAAGCTCAAGACGAGTCATTTTTGATTCTTGAATCCCAAGAAAATGCACATTGTGTTTAAGGCAAAGGTCCTTTATCCATATGCGTTTTCTTCTTTTCCTCGTACCACAACTATTTATTGACAAAATATTCATTTGTCAACCATGTGAATCCCAATTTCTTTGATCATTTTGCTTAGAGTTTTTTTACATCCTCTAACATCATAACCAAGTGATGAGCCCACATCAATGATTTGGTTGAGTTTACTTAAAAAGGAAAATCCTTTGATATTATTTTTTCTACGTCTTGCAAACGATGTAGAACAGTTGCTAGATGATGAAAAGCTCTTTTTCATGAACTCAAATCCAGGAGGTCTACTTAAATCCGAAGAATTATCCTTTGTTTTTGAATTAGTGAAATTAAAATTGGTGTCTTCTTCCATTTTTTTCTTTGGGGAGTCGATTGAATACTTATTTTCACCATCTTTTTTGTCCCATTCGGTACCCAGTTCATTGTCAAAAGCTTGTTCATCCATATTGTTGAGTTTTGTTTGGAGTATTTCAAAATCATCAATCGGTTGCTCGTCGTTTGATTCAGATACATGATCCACCTCCTTTAAATCGTGGTTAGAGGAAATGTCATTGTAGTCATCTTTTATTTTTGTACTCCATGATCCAATTTCTTGGACCGAAACCTCAAAAGACTCATTCTTGATGTCGACTTGAACAGTTTCCGAGATGAGTTGATGTGATTTGGTAGATATGCAAAGTCTACCCGAACTCAATGCTGTGGATTCTTCCTTCTCAAAGAACAAGAATTTCCCAAAGCTACTTGCAATCTTTTTGTAAGCCATTGAGCCCCAAGCACATAAAGGTAAACCACTCACCTCAATCCAAAGAATTCGTTCGTCAATTTTAAAATTAGGCATGGGAGCCCTTTTAATCGAATACAACCTTTTAAGACTTTCATTCTCTTGGAATTTAGAGCAAGACATAGATGAGGGAAATTGTATCCAAATCCAGTATCCGCCAACATGATGAATATTAAGATCTAAGAAGCCTTCATTCCTACAAATGACATACATGTTTTCCATGGAATCGATGTCTTTCAATTTCACAAGTAGGATTGTATCCGTGTTTTCCACATTAATGGTTTCTTGTTCCGTGAGTGTGATGGTGCGTTTTTGGATGGGTTTTGTTTCGTTGGAGGTTGATATGGGAACATATTTGAGGGTCGAGGAGTATGAGGGTTTTGGTTGGTGTGTTTTGATTTCTGGAGGTTTATTATTTGTGGCGATGTTGTTAAGAGATGGGAAGGCGTTATGGTTATTGGCGGTAGTGAAAGCGTTGGTAGGTTTTGGTTGGGATTGAGTATATTTTGGTGCTAGGGTTTTTGTGTTGGGATGTTGGTTTAAAGCTAAGGTGATGTAAAGATGAAAACTACCAATCCATATACTCGACATAGAATTCACAATAGAATTTGCATCCTTAACACCAAGGAATTTAATAAAACCAAAGCGTTTACCTCCTTTAGATAATTTATTAGCGATGAAAGCGTCAACCAAACGACCATGAGAAGCACACACGTTCCATAATCCTTTTGATGTTAATGCCGGAGGCATATTGGTGACATAAAAGGATGTTGCAATGTTCTCCAAATCCTTATGATAAGGATTTCCAATTGGTTTTGATTTCTTGTTCCGAGTTATCCATGTCCAACCATTTTGATCCGTATTGACGAATTGCTTTCCCATGAAGAAGAAAATTGATTAGGGTTTTTGAAGATTAGGGTTTTTTTTTTGATTGAATGAAAGATCAATGAAGAATATGGGGATGGGTTGAAGGGAGGAAAACTAATTAGGGTTTTTGAAGATTAGGGTTTTTTTTTTTTTTTGATTGAATGAAAGATCAAGGAAGAAGATGGGGAGGGGTTGAAGGGAGGAAAATTGATTAGGGTTTTCGAGGGTCTTCGTGCACTCTCCTATCTCGAAGTTCTTTGTTTCTCCTTCGTTGTCTTTCGAATCGTTTGACCCAAGTACGTTGAATGTTGCTCTCTCGAGAAGTGTAGATATGCCAATATTCACTAATATCAAATTTTTGATCTTCCAATATCATGTTATGTCATATCATGCAAGTATACATGATTCTTCTAATCGTGTTCATGTGATATGTTCTTGCTGGTTGTTGTATAATTCTCCACCGACCTTGTAGGGCTCCAAAAGCTCTTTCAATATCCTTTCTTGCACTTTCTTGAACTCTTTTAAACTTGATGGGTTTTTGTTCCCTTGCGATACTAAACACTTTGACAAACGTAGACCGCTGAGGATAAATTTCATCCGCTAAATAATAACCTTTTTCATATGTTTTTCCGTTTACTTGAAACGGAGCTTCTGGAGATTTCTCCGCTAGAAGGTCATCAAATAATGGTGAACCATATAAAACATTAAGGTCGTTATTTGCTCCCGGTACCCTAAAATATGCATGCCAAAACCACAATTGTTGATCTGCAACGAACTCAAGCATTATAGTTGGGTATCTTTTCTCTTTTCTTTGGAATTGACCATGTAACGCCTTAGGACACTTTACCCATTCCCATTGTATACAATCAATGCTCCCGAGCATTCCCGGAAGGCCGTGTTTCCTTTCATGCAAGTCATATACATGTTGGACGTCTTCTAAAGTAGGCTTCCTCAAATATTTTTCAACGTACAATATATATATATGCATTTAGTAAAATTCCATAAACATTCACGTGAACATCGTTCGACACATTGCAAATACTCATCAAATGCATCGGGTGTTGAACCATATGTCAATTGGCGTATGGCGGATGTGCATTTCAAACGAGTTGAAAAACCTAAACGACCGGTACAATCGCCGCGTTGTTTAAAAAATAGGAAGTACTCGGGCAAAGGGTCAACATTATAATTTTCAATATCACAAACTATTTTTTTTTAAAAGTGTAGAACTCATGCGATACCTTCGACGAAAGTATTCTTCGGATAAATGAGTGGCGTGTTTTCATCCCCAAAATAATCACGACGCAACTTTTCTTCCGCCATTTCTCGTTCGCGTGCAATATATCGCCTTGAAACTTTTTCCGAACTTTCGGCTTCATCTTCCTCCAAATCTTCTAATCGCTCTAAATAGCCGCAATATTGTGTATATTGATCCATATCGAGTTTCGAGTAATACTCGTAAAAATCGGGCATATCATTGTTTGGATCCATTTGAGTTGATTAAAAAAGATTAGAAGTGATATATGAAAATTTGGAAGAGATATATGAAAGTTTGGAAGAGTTGTATAAAAAATGGGAGTTGTATAGGGTATTTATAGAGTTTAAAGTGGGTAAAAGTGTACAAAAACCCTAAAAACGGCTATATTTTTTAAATTTAACCAGCCTAACGGCTATTTTTTTTTTAAAATTAAAAAAAAAATTATTAAACGCGAAACGCGATATGGCGTTTCGCGTCGCGTTCTCCCGGACCATCTCGGCTGGGAATAACGGCGCCAGACGCGAAAACGCGACTTGCAGTATGGTTCTCGCGCTGTCAAGTCGTGTTTTCGCGAAAACGGCGCCACCCCATAACTTACCGTACCCGGAGCTCTTATAGAAGTGACAAAGCATGTTTGGTCAGATCAACTCGGCTAACCAAGTTTATAGTACTCCATATATGTGAAAGATTGGCTTTTTTATGTTTGCATGTATCCAACAGACCAACACTTTTTGTCGTTCACTTTTATTAATAGTTACGGACAATCAGTACGTCAAATATGATTCTCAGAGACCTTCTGAAAATGATAATATTAGAAGTTAAATAATTTCTTTAGTTAACCTATCGCAAGCATGTTTGTTCTTTCTCGAACAGTTGAATGGAGAAATTTACAACTTGCATTGTCTATTTCACAAATGGAATTGAACAACCTATTGTGCATTAGGGGATGGCCGTTCACAAAACCAAAAACATTTTGATCTATTTCAAGCATCTAATATCGTAAAAATTGTATATTAAAACAGACTATTTTTGTCCTAACCATGGTATTATGGGACGATACAAAAAGACGAAAAGTCATTGTTTCTCTATAATGAAACTCTCTATTTATACTCGCTATAGGAAATTATATTTTTGGAGACAGAGGTTTCCAGTGACTTAAAAAATTGTTATTAAATCTAATTTTTTAATGTCATTTTTTAAAGTGTGAGTAAAAGCTTAAAATTTTAAGATTTTATGATACATTTTATTACCAAAATCTGTCAAAAAAGATAGAAAATTTACTTATAATTTTTTGTGTCATTGTAAATAGATTTTTCCTGCTGAACATTTATTTACACTTTTTTAAATGTAAGAAAAACAAATAAAGTTTTTAATAGCATTTTTTTTATATTTTTGATAACACTTTTTACTTTTATACTTTTTGATTTTTGGTGACAACTTTTTCATGTGTCATCAATGGACTTTTTTTAATGACTTCTATAGTGGTGATGCATAACAACTATTGCTACAATGTAACATCGTGTCATGTTATTGCAAAATACATTGTTGTGCATAAATTATTCTGCATTTTGGAGGACAACGAATATCATTTTCGGCATCTGGCATGTCGTCCAAGAGAATATCTTCATGGTTTGTCAATGTCTCGTCCATTGATATTTCATTATCCCTGACACTCCTTTGTAAATTATCTGAACACCAACGTAAAGGAAAGTAAACGGGAGGTATCTTGAAACAATCTTTGTGGAGAAATACCCGAAATATATGACGACAAAGTATTCTCCTAAATTCAAAGTTCTTGCAACTACACATGATTATATTTCCATCCCAAAACACCTTGTGATTTTTATTATCTCCATCAAAATATCTAATTAAAAATTCATCACCATCATTGTGAACTACCAAATACCGACTTGTTCTTTTGAATTCTTCTTGAAACTTTTTGAAAGCAAACGGTGTGAGAACCTCAAAAGCTTGTTCTTCCAATGGCGATTTTGTCTAAAAAATGGATGTCTAAGTTTTGATAACATCTTGTTGTGGGCTTCTGCTTTTTCAATTTCTTCGATAGCCAGATCCACCTAAAACATGGAGCCCAAGACCCCCTTATTTCGTACAAACCTTGCACACGATTATTGTTTTGAAAATTATACTTTGCGATTAAAATTGGCCAATTATGCTCAAACTCTTCAGTAGACATCATTCTGTATAGCGTATAAAAGTCACCACACCAACTTTGGTACTCGGAGCGTAAAAGTGCCGAAAACCAACAACTAAATTTTGAAGTGATATGCCATATACAATATCATTGACTTCAAAAAAGACTAATTAATGCATCTAGGAAAGAAAGGATATGCGTTGATGATGCACATTAGGTTCGGTTAAAAAGATTTTAAAAAATGGTTTTTGAACCATCTTAATAAATGGCGTTTCAAAAGAGAAGTTTTTTAGTACGGTTGTTCAACCGTTCCTAAAAAGTGATTTTATTTCACGGGATTTTGGTTTTAAGTTGTTTTAAGTCACGGTTGTTCCTAACCGTTCTTTAAAATGACTTTGTTTTAAAGCTAGTCTATTTGGTTTTTGGAGCGTTCTTTAAAATGGGTTAGTTATAGCATTCCTTAAAATGGGTTCTTTGTGGAGCTAAATGATATTTGACAGCTTTTTGAAGCAAAATGCTAGCATTTGACAATTTACCGCTAGAATTACATTATTAAACAATCATAACACAAAAAAGTACTTCAACAATTTCATTTCAAAAGAACATATTACTAAATAAACAAAAAGGTCCAGCTATACAAAGAGGCACAAGCCATCAACAAACAACAGAGATGAACTTGTATGAAACATCCTATTTAAATGAAAACAAACAGTCTACTTGATTGAAGACAAAGACCTAACACAAGCAACTAAAACCTTCAAACGACACACTAAGAAAACAATTAAAATACCATTAGTGAACCTACTAAAGCAACGCGCCAACAACAGCAACTAGATAACCAGATCTTTCCCACGTACTGATCTTATAGAAATCATTAACTCTCCTAATCGTCATTGCAATAATCCTGGAAAAACTTTGATCCCACATTGATTATCCATCCGTCCAACCCATCTTTCCTTAAAGCTCTAGTAGAGTCATGAAGCTATAAACAAAATAAGATAAAACGTTAATAGTTTCACATAACCGATTCGATTAAATGCAAATAAACAAAGTGTATAAACATTTACCTGATGCGGGAAGGTTTTTTGTTTTATATACAAAGTTTCAAAAACAAACTTCATCACGTAATAGCCGCATTCCCACAAAGCTACTTGTTGGTTACACTATGATCAAATAACAACTATACATTAAATATTATATGCATATACATTTAAAAGCTAGTATACACGCAAATAGTAGATGATTTACCTCAAGCATGGTCCACTTGAATGAATTGTCAAAAGCCCTAAACAAGAATGGTATCAAGTTAGAATATTATACATTTCCATTAAGATTTCACATAGAGAAATGGTGGATTGTTGGTACCGAGATGAAATACTACCTATTGAGATAGAGTTTTGCTACAACTTACTAAGTACTAACTTGGTATTTAATGATAGTCATCTAACATCACATATGTAATTTCAACACACTTAATGAATTAAAGAACATGGTAGCTCAGTGAGATGGGCCTTTTTTAGATCAGATACAATAATTCATACGGCTTTCGCAGGTCGAATATGGTTTTGCTTGCCCACTCAAGAATTTAATTGTAGAGAATAAATATATAAGTTGAGTCAGGCTAATTTTGTAAACTGATAACCCGAATCACCCGACCCGATAACACCCGACAAACCGATACCCAACCTGATAACACCCCTAAATGTGTATATTTTAAATTACTAACCTTTCCACTATGTTGCTCAGATAGAAACTCTTTGAGGTCTTTTTCTTGTCTCAGTTGTATGAATCAAATATGTATCCCATCCTTGTCTTAGGGCAAATTAAAAATAAGACCCAGTGAGAACTACACAGAAAGTGTAAACATCTTAGTATAAACAATGCATGTTAATTAAAACTATACTATAACAAGAAAATAGCGTACTCTTTCTAATACGGTGCAAGGAATATCTCTTTCTCTTTATGTGCTTCAACGGTAGCGAGAATATGCTTTATGGCAAAATTACTCTCTTGATCGCACATACACCCTTCGATAATCGTGGGATTGAAAAATGCACAGGTGTTGAACTCTTCCTTACTTACCATCTTAAACAGGTGCCTAGATTAAGAATATAACAATTATTATAATTGATTAGAAAGAATTTATGTTATAATAATTATTAAAACGTTAACAAACTTACATGCACCACCAATGAAGTATGGTGCCATCAATCCAATCATTCGTCATCAAACCCAACAATGACTCATATTCAACAGACTCGTAAAAGGTTTTCTCATACATTCCATTAGGAGATGCAACATGGATCTGTTCGTTTCGGTCTTTGCGGTTTAGGAAATGATTAGCTAAGGCTTGAATTTTTTGTTGCCTATTTGGTAACTTCGCCATAGCTCTTTTGATTGTTTTTTATGGCAATGGCTCTTCAATCTACATTAACAAACCATTTTATAATACTATCAATTAGTTGCAGGTACTATATGATTAATCCAAAACTACAATCTGCTGTTGACCATGTCCAGTCAATGGTGCTTGTGATGGTACAGGTTCATCAATCTACATAAAAAAACCATTTACTCATATCAATTAGTTATGATTATAGATAGGAATAATGTCGTTGCAAAACTTCAATGATTACATATCTATAAACAAATCTGATGTAGTTTTAAGGAAAACAACTTCATGTACTTTAACCTACGTAATCCACATGTGTATATAAAGTATAATGATTGAGTGTTCACCTATGTATGGCGAACACGTGCATAGGCAGTTTGATATCTCGATGGCCCATTACTAGACAGATGACTCATGGATTTGTGTGATGAAATTTTCTTAGAGACCTACATTTAATAATGTATAGGGTAATAATTAGGAAGTACTATAATATTGCACAAACTCGCATACAATTAACTGATATATACCCTGATGTATTTTTGTGGCCATTGAATAAACTGGCCACCTAACGCATCATGCAAGGTTTTCACTTCATCGGTCGGTCTAGCAACAGGGAATGCCGAGCATCCCTCTTCTACGCTGTCTACCTGCACCTTCACGAAACCCGGCTCTATAGGTAATCCATGTAGTATCCCACCTATAGCCGGATATACTTGCCCTTTAGCTACAATTTTTTCTGTTCCAAACCATTCTATGATCAACTCACATGCCTGCACAACACATAACTTTGTTACTATTTCTAACTTTTATTTACAAAGTATAATATACATAACTCGACACAATATCTTATTCTAACTTATACTAACAAAGTATATATCATCTATTTTTTTTAATGGCCACACTTCAATAACTAAGAAAGGGAAAAATACAAGAAAAAGGCATCCCTCCTCAATTAATCAAGCCAATTAAAGAGAGAAAGGGACCCAAGGAAACAAAGAACACAACAACAAAAGACAACACACTACGTAGGCAAACTACCTTTTAGCTGCTGACACAAGAAAGACTAAACCTAAGACCATAAGGATGGACACCAAAAATACTATAAAGCACAAGGCCCACAATAAAAAAGGACCAAACAAACACACAAACTAAATGCAGACATCAAGTGTATGCAGCTGACCAAACAGACTGAATTTTGCAGAGACAGATTACATATTGTAATCTTCTTGCAGCAGAACCGAACTCGAACAGCTGCACCAGTATATATCATCTTTATCATAGCTATACTATATGTCAATATGTATATTCATCTATAGCGTGGATTTGCATGATGGAAGTCATAGTAATTAGTTTATAATGTTAAAATTGATAGATCAGGTCGTTATTAAAGTTTATTATTATGGGTAGAGTAATTGCCCCTTGTGAAGGCAGTTTAAGGGGTGTTTGGGACATGTCCAATCCTCTTAAATTTGCTTAGCTCTGTACGTATTTTGAGAGCTAATATAATTTACCATTTCACCCAAAAAAATAAAATGGCAGTCAACATAAAGTGTAGACAAATCTTGTGCTATATTAAAAGTTAAGTCAACATAACAGTAGACATAACACTAGAACTTGTGTTTTCATATCAATGTTATTATAACAGTAGGCAATTAAGTCCCTAACAAAATGCATAGAAATGATGACTTGTTAACCGAAAGCAGACAGCAAAACCGACAGCAGAGTGTTAGATTTTAATTTGTGACTAAGTGACTGACTTTGTGACAGCAGAGTGTTTTGCAGCAAAGTATAAATAAAAGCAGACAGCAAAACCGACAATAACGCTACACAAAGTACGCACACAAAGTATTTACATGTACAATGTTACCTCGATTTCATTAATTTCATCAAATGGTCCACCTGAAGCACAAATAGATTGGGGTTGTTGACTTGTCCTAGAGTCTTGTTGTAATGTGGGTATGGCGGCCAACACATTCAGTGTTACTTTATTCACAAAGGCATCATAATCGTCAATTACTACCTTACGCTTCCTCACACCCGCATTTCCTAATCCCTTCTTTTTTCCAACAACTGATGATTTTGCCCTGGTTCGCCCCGGGTGGTCTGGTCCCAGCACCCTTGTAAGCGGATCTTGGCCCGCTATATGTATAGTACCATCAGCAATCATTTCACGCTCTTTTCTTGCCTGTTGAAACAATAGTTAAAACATATTACTAGTGTAGATGATATAAGCTATAGAGGTTGGAACATTTGGTTACAATTATAGTTAAATATATAGCTCTTACCAACTGTTTGAGTCTTAGACGATGAGCTTCTGTCAGCTCCTTTTTCCCTGTTTCTTTGTTAGGTACTAATCGGCCTAACACATGTTTCACTGAACGAACACACTGCAACCCCTCTAGGTCTGGGTACTCTTTAATTAGCTCTGCCATATCCTCTTCCCATTGAGCTTCCTTCCCGATATACCCTGATCGTCCTACTCGGGCCGGATCCTTGTTTTGATTTGCACTAGCCTTCGCTTTAGCACTTTTTTCCTGCATGCAAAAGTAAAAAAACAATAAGTAACATATGCAATCAGTAATATACATGTGTTATTAATAAATAAAATATAAATTAAAGTCGCACATACCAAAAATACTTTCGATTTCTTAGACGCAACGAAGTCTTCCCAATCACGATCATCCAAAAACTTGTAATCTTCAAATGGTAATTTTTTTTGGCATAATTTGTAACAAGATTGTTCTTAAATTTCCTAAATAGATCGTTGGCTATCCTGAGTTGTGTGCTCTTGGCATTATCATTTGGAATGTTCCAAGTTTCCTAATGGTTTTCAAAAAGAAATAAAAAACGATATTAACTACCTGATACAAATACACAATAAATTGAATCACATATATAGTTTTAATAAACATAGCACCTTGGCAGATAGCCATAACTGATCCTTCATAGCTTCTGGTACTTTATCCCATTCCAAATTATAAGAAATACGTGATTTCAACTCGAGTGAGAACCATGTAGCAAATCTATAGCGTGTGGGTCCAATAGCTAGTCCATCCTCATTGTATTACCTACATTTTGACAACGTAATAAGTTATCTAACAAGAAAAGTCACTAAATAACCATCAAAATTAAAAGTAACAAATAAAACATAACACGAAGTCATTTGAAAAGGTTAATAAAAAAACGTGTATAATTATCCAATTGAACCATATGAAACCTTTTAAGCCAAATCACTGACCTGCTATACATTTAACACAATAAAATTCTGGTTGATTAAAGACTCGGTTGAAAGTTAATAAAAATCTATCAGTTTGTTTCTAATAACAGATTAAGAAAGCCTACTTTACATACCACATATCATAATTAAGTTCACATTCAACTACAAAAATAAGTACAAACATACCAATAATCAGGGATTGGACTACTAACACTTGACATTAACTTTATCATTCGACACAAGAAATTAACTAATCAATAATCACGAAATTGAGAAATATCAGTAATTGCATTTAACAAAATAAAAACTATAGAATGTTTACCTCACAAATTTGACTGAAAAGCTTCAAACTTTAAACCCTAATTAAACCCCTAAAAGTACAGAATCTGCCAAAAAGAAAGGAAGGATTAGGGTTGATGTTATGATTTTGGAAATTAGGTGTTGAAGAGGTTGCTTAAGTACTGGAGGATGATATGTGGTGGTTAACCCTTTGATCCGGGGAATAGGATTGTGGGTGGTTCCTTCTATGCCAAAGAGAGGAGAAGTGGGTGAAAGAAAACCCGCCATTTTTACCGCCATTTCTTTTCACTACATGTACCGGTTAAGTACTAGTATCATAAAACAATGTTTAGATGTAGGGATGGCAACGGGTCGGGTTCGGGGCGGATTTTAGGGTACCCGTACCCGCACCCGTTTATAATATCCACACCCGTATCCGCCTCATTACCCGTTGGGTACCCGGTTAATATTACCCATCGGTTTTTCGGGTTTCCCCGCGGGTATCGGGTATACCCAATTGATATTTTATAGAAAAATGACGGGTATCAAGATTAAGTCACACTAAAATCCATCGAAAAAATAAAGCAAAACACCTTCGTATATTTAAATTTTTTAAAAGTTAAAGAAAACAAATACCGTATCCACGATTTAGCACTTTCGAATAATTAATGTACAACATTCAAAAGTCTTAAATAATAGAAATAGTTATATAAAAAATAAAATGGAAGAACTTATATATAATAATATATATATACTTTAATTAATTATAATAAAAATAAAGCGGGTACGAATTCGGGTAAACGGATATGGGTACGGGTACGGGTAATCGGGGCGGGTATTACTAGAACCCGTCACCGAACCCGTACCCGGCTAAATTGTTTTATCAATACCCGAACCCGCATCCGAACCCGTCAAAATGTTTTATCAATACTAGTACATCTAAATTAGATGTACTAGTATCATAAAACAATAGTGATAAATTAATAATAAAATGTTTAGATTAAATGTTTGGCTCAATACTTATTTTTATGGGTAAACTTATTTTTTATGGATTTTTCAACATGAGTGACTTTAAAATGTTTAGTTTTGTGATGGCTGTTTATAAGTCGAACTATTTTAAGTTATGAAAAAAATATTATATTTATAACTTTATTTTTTGTTTTGTTGAGCTAATGGTTTTATTAAAAAAAATCATCTCTAATAATCTTAATTATTTTAGTTAAGTCTAGATAAGTAAACCATTTGTATATTAGAATAATGTGTTTATGAAATTAAATACAATTTACTTTTTATTGAATTATATAAACATTCATATTTTCTTTAAATGGATACTCGGTAAAATATATCAAACATATAAAAAGTTAAATGCAAAAAGAATATGGCAGAAATATCAAATTCACCTCAAGCAAGAGCTTGTCAAACAACTAAATCGATTGTGACATGCCACACATCGATACGAAACACTCTAGTTACAACCAACTAGCCAGGTAAGAAAAATAATAAACAAAAACAATGCCATAATGGCAAACCAAATGCTTTAGTCCAATCCAGCTACAACAAACAATGAGACTGCCTCTTTAAAAAACATTCTCAAGAAAAACTCAATGGGAAAAACCTTGAAGAAGGAAAAAAGAGTACAGCTCTCAAAAGAGACTCCCAAACTAAGCAACACCAAAGCATCAAGCAGACTATAAACCTGTGAATCAACCGACTGCACACGATAAGATAAAGGTGACTTAGATGTTTAATAGTTTACCATTAAATTGAAATGTTAACATATTAAATAAAGTTACAATGTATATGATAACTTACCTTATATTAAATAAAATAAAAATACCATTTAGATCAACCTCCTTCTAATATTCCTGAATGCTACACGGTCCTGTAAAAAAAGAATAATATAAACATGTTATGTTGGTTATAATATACATATTAACAAACGAAATAATATAAATAAAAAACATTAAGTCACCCCCAAACCCGACCCAACCGGTTCGGGTTTCGGTTTTCCCCGTCGGTTTCGGGTGTTTTTGCCATCCCTATTTAGACGTACTAGTGTCATAAAACAATAGTGATGGAATTAATAATAAAATGTTTAGATTAAATGTTTGGCTCAATACTTATTTTTATGGGTAAACTTATTTTTTATGGATTTTTCAACATGAGTGACTTTAAAAGGTTTAGTTTTGTGATGGCTGTTTATGAAATTAAATACAATTTACTTTTTATTGAATTATATAAACATTCATATTTTCTTTAAATGGATACTCGGTAAAATATATCAAACATATAAAAAGTTAAATGCAAAAAGAATATGGCAGAAATATCAAATTCACCTCAAGCAAGAGCTTGTCAAACAACTAAATCGATTGTGACATGCCACACATCGATACGAAACACTCTAGTTACAACCAACTAGCCAGGTAACAAAAATAATAAACAAAAACAATGCCATAATGGCAAACCAAATGCTTTAGTCCAATCCAGCTACAACAAACAATGAGACTGCCTCCTTAAAAAACCTTCCCAAGAAAAACCCGATGGGAAAAACCTTGAAGAAGGAAAAAAGAGTACAGCTCTCAAAAGAGACTCCCAAACTAAGCAACACCAAAGCATCAAGCAGACTATAAACCTGTGAATCAACCGACTGCACACGATAAGATAAAGGTGACTTAGATGTTTAATAGTTTACCATTAAATTGAAATGTTAACATATTAAATAAAGTTACAATGTATATGATAACTTACATTATATTAAATAAAATAAAAATACCATTTAGATCAACCTCCTTCTAATATTCCTGAATGCTACACGGTCCTGTAAAAAAGAATAATATAAACATGTTATGTTGGTTATAATATACATATTAACAAACGAAATAATATAAATAAAAAACATTAAGTTTTATCAAACCTTCATTGTAGCACGACGTCACTCGACCCATAATCCTTCGTTATGGTCAGAGCGTAAGTATGTAGTTTCGACAATATCATCATCTACCGGAGGAACACCATCACAAAAAGGCGGCAACTCGTCAAGCTGATCATATTCATCCTCATCGACCACATTTTCAACACCAAGTATACTTCTTTTACCATGCAAGACGATGTGCCATCTTGATTTACTCGGGTCCTTAACATAGAATACTTGAGTGGCTAATTTTGCGAGAATAAAGGGGTCAGATGTATAGCCGTTTGTTGAAAGGTCTACAAGCGTGAAACCTTTTTCATCTACATTAATACCTCGTGTGTTGTTAGTCACCCATTTACATTTGAAAAGAGGTATAGTGAAAGTGTTATAATCCAACTCCCATATTTCTTGTATAACACCGTAAAATGAGTTCTTGGCATTTGTAGCCATTGCATTATGATTACTTCTATCGAATTCCATTGTCGAGGCTATTACTGTAACTCCGCTATTTTGCATTGTACTTTTCTCATCTTGCATTTCGGTGTAGAATGTATAACCGTTAATATCATATCCTTGGTAAGATCTAACTACACATCTTGGGCCCTCGCCCAACCTTTCCACCATTTTATCAACATTTGGTTGACCTAAATTTTCTGTCACAATGTCTTTAAGCCAATATGAAAACTCTTCGTTATGCTTACTTTGATACCATTTGTTGGTTCTCCCGCGATGTGTTGCGCGTAACATTTTTTTGTGTTGTTCAATGTATGGAGTAATACATGTCATGTGTTGTAAGACTACAGAATGTGCAACCTTTAAAGCATCACGGTCGGGGTCAATCATTCTCAATCCAATTGTACCAACCCCTAAAAGTCTACCCTCGTGACGAGAATGTGGAATGCCAATATTCCCGACACCTTTCACAACGTCATTACCGAATTCAATTAACTCCTCGGCAAGGTATCCGGTTACAATACTACCCTCTGGTCGTGCCCGATTCCTTACATACCCTTTTAATATACCCATATATCTCTCAAAAGGGTACATATAACGTAAATATACCAGACCGCAAGCCTTAATTTCTGCTATAATGTGAGATATAAGGTGAACCATGACATCAAAGAAGGAAGGCGGCAAATACATCTCTAGTTCACATAACGTCAGGATAATATCGCTTTGCCAAGAGTCCAACACTTCAGGATCAATAACTTTTGAATGAATCATGTTAAAAAACAAGCAAAGTTTTGTGATTGTATGTCGGACGTTGTTTGGCAATAATCCACGAATAGCAATAGGAATCATTTGTGTCATGAACACATGACAATCGTGGGACTTCATACCAACCAATTTACAGTCTTGAACTGACACCAACTTCTTAATGTTCGAGGAGTAGCTTGAAGGGACCTTAATGCCATGTAAGCATTCACAGAATTGTGTTTTTTCAGCTTTCGACATAGTGTAGCACGCAGGTGGAAGATATGTGCCCCTTTGCCCTTTTTCTTCGGGGGCAAGTTGTAATCGAATACCCATTTCAACCATGTCTTTTCGAGCATTGACCCCATCTTTTGTTTTCCCAGGAATGTTTAATAATAAGCCTATCAAGCTATCACACACATTTTTTTCGATATGCATAACATCTAGGCAATGTCGGACTTCTAAATCCTCCCAGTAAGGTAAGTCCCAAAATATTGACTTTTTTTCCACTTTCCTTTTTGGATTCGACTATATTTTGATTTTCCAAACACAGTGTTTACATTTTGAACTCGGTTAAGTGCATCTTTTGTGTCAAATCGTGTCCTCACTGTTCCATATTCGGTCGTCCCGTCAAACTCCCTTTTCTTTTTACGGTACGGGTGATTTCTCACAAGTGATCTTCGATGCCCCATGTAAACAGTTTTTTTACAATTACGTAACCACCTCGAAGATGTCTGATCTTCACAAACAGGACACGCAAATTTACCCTTTGTACTATACCCTGAAAGATTTCCATATGCTGGAAAATCACTTATGGTGCAAAAAATCATCGCTCGCAATGTGAAGTTCTCCTTTTTATATGCATCATATACTTTAACGCCCTTATTCCACAATGTTTTCAAGTCATCAATCAATGGAGCCAAATAAACATCTATGTCATTGCCAGGTTGTTTTGGACCTTCAATTAACAATGACATCATGATGTATTTACGTTTCATGCATAGCCACGGTGGAAGATTATAGACGCATAAAAGAACCGGCCAAGTACTATGTTTAATCTATGTTTCAAATCGGATTAATTTCGTAACGAACTTAAGACCAAACGTATGTTTCTATTTTCTCGCCACAAATTCATCTGTTTATTATATAATCTTTCTCCATTGTTGGTGAATCAGCCACATGTCTTAATTTTCCATCCTTTTTACGCTCATCGGAATGCCAACGCAACAATTTTGCATCTTTCTCGTTCGCAAATAATTGTTTCAGTCTTGGTATGATGGGCAAATACCATAATACTTTCATGGGGGGGCCGTATTTCATTTCGTTCTCACTTATTTTTGTTTCACTTTTATACCTTGACTCCTTACAAATAGGACATCTGTGTATATTTGCATATGTATCTCGATATAATATGCAATCATTCGGACATGCATGTGTTCTTTCAACTTCTAATTCTGTTGGACACATCATTTTCTTGGCTTGGTATAACGAAATAGGTAATTCATTACCATCATGTAACATTTCATGCATAGCCTCTAATAGGTCTGTGAAACTTGCATCCGTCCATCTATGCTTTGCTTTTATGCCAAACAACTTCAAAACACCAGAAAGAACTGAAAACTTTGTGCAACTAGCATACAATGGTTTTTGTGAGTCCTCAATCACTGTTTGTAAATTTTCTTGATCATTGTCACCAATTGTATCTTCCACTTATCGACATCTCATATGAATTTAGCAGGTCATCGTTAATGTACGAATCATGATTTTCATTATCAGTAGATGTACGAATGTACGAACTGACGTGCTGTTATCAACTAGTAATTCACCATGTTTTGACCAACATGTGTACTTTTGCACAAAACCACGTGTAATCAAATGATACTCAATATCTTTGATATCTTTAAGTCTTACTAAAATTTCTTTGCAATCGTACAAGGACAATAAATACGAGCATCTCCATTGTTCACCCGATTATTCTCAGCAAATATAAGAAAATCTTGTACGCCTTTCAAATAAGCTGGATCAGAACGCCGAATATCGTACATCCATTTACTACGATTCATGAAATTAGAAAAATAATAATAATAAAAAAATGTATGTATCCTACATATAATAAGAATAAAGGTGGTTATAGTTGTCTCTAACTTACCTTTTTTTAAAGTTTCTAATTCTTTTATATTAATAGCTGAATAAATAGTGTTAGAAACACACATTGATTGAAATGAGTTTTATGAATAGAGATGTTTAGTTTAAAGCCGATCAAGAGTTTCTGTGTCTTTTTCTTAAGTAAATGCTTATTAGAATATTGTATAATTTGGCATGACGAAGTGTTTTTGAAAACATAAAGTAAACTACTAAAATAATTCATATCACGAGAAGAAAGAAAATAAAGTAAGATTTTAAAAGATATTAAAGATAAAAGTATGCATGTTTGTTGTTGTTACGTCAAAAATTTAAAAATACATTGTTTGTAAACTTTATCATCATAACCAATTTTTTGTAACAACCAACTTTTTTTATTAGAAGGTGACTTGTGTTAATATATGGTCCTAATATATATATATATATATATATATATATATGTATATATATATACGTGTATATATATATATATATACATATATACATATATACATATATATATACATATATATATAGTGGAGACTTTCTTTTCAGAACTCTTTATTAGTTATAAAAACTTACTTTATAATCTTTGAAAATCATAACACAAACATATGGATGTATAGATCTTAAATTCGCAATGGGAAAATGCAATACATGAACTAATATTTGGTTGTAGAAAGATTAAGGAATTTACGAATAATATACAGGGCCGTCTCTAAAATTCAGAAATTTTTGTGGGCCATGTGCGAAATTATATAATAAGACATTTTTGAGAAGAAATGTTATATATAAAATGTCATTATTTATAAGATATAATGTAAATTAGTCATCTAAACGTCTAACATATTGTTAAGCGGACAAATTTTGAGGCCCCTAAAAATTTTGAGGCCCTGTGCGGTCGCCCACTTTGCACACCCTCAAAGACGGCCCTAATAATATACATGGTCATTTAAACAATAACCTGCAAAGTAATGTGGTAAGCCAATAAATGAACCATTTACAACAACAATATCTAAGATTCGTGCATTACAGTTACATAATTAATTTCAATTTACTAATCGCATCTAAACAGTGACAATGAACACATAGAGCATACCTTGCAATGCTACATGTTTAAATTTATTAATCACATCTAAACTTTTTACTTCACAATTTTTGCTGTCACAGTTCACATATCAGATCTTATCTACGCAAACACAGTGCCTCACATTCTATACACTAATAATAGATATCTTAGCATTTGTTAAATTCATATCATCAGAAAAAATTAGCAACACAAAACTTATATAACAATGCACCCATATCAATTTACCTATATATGTAATGGATAAATGGAATATAAAGGATATTAGTTTACCTGCTTAATTAGATTGGAAGTAAAATGAGCATATGCTTTGAGAGCTTTGTTTGTTCAAAGCTTTTGTTATGATCAAGTGACGAGAGTGATTAAGAAGAAGACTAAACAATGTAAAGCTGAAATGCAGGAAATTTTGATAACAAATGATTTCTATCTCTCGTATCGTTTGTTTATAGGTGAGCCGTCCATAAAACATGGAACAAACTTTGAGTTTTTCTCATTCTAAAACAACCGATCCATAAAATACTTGGGGCCCACTTTTTGAATTTTTGGAACACTTAGCCTAAATACCGTTCCAAAAAATGCGTTCCATAACATCCCTTTAATCGGTAAGCCAACTTTTTGAATTTATGGAACGCTTTAACTAAAAACCGTTCCAAAAAATGCGTTCCAAATAATACTTTTTGTAGTAGTGATCTATATAATTTTTACAAACCCAGCCATGCATCTAATTGGTTATAGAAACTTTAATTTTTCATGAACTCTTAATATTATTTAACATTATTACACGATATTTCTACAAACCTATGCATCTATCAAATCATAAAATTATCAAACCATGCATCATATAACTTTTTTTTCCAACCCATGCATCTAAATATAAATAATTTCCATCGAAGAGTTATCAAGATAAAGCCATGCACCACGTCAATGCATCCAAATAATCTTATAAATAATTGCCAAATATAAATAAATAGTATAGCAGATGCATGATGGATCAATTGAAGTAATTAAACAACAAACCCGGTCAATGAATCAACGATTCAAACATATTTATTCGATATTCTGCTCGTTTGATGAGAGAAAAATACTAAAGAGAAATAATTTAACAATTTTACCCTTATGCCATATCAAAATGAATTGTTTGATTTACAGATTTGCCACTCTTTTGTTTAAGGCCATTGATTTACTGATCTAATGTTCAAATTTCTAATCTCATTCCCTTCTTTATGGCATTTACCCTGCTAAATTTGAATAAGTTAATAACATATATCGGTGTCCTTTTTGGTAATTTTACGAGTTAAATTATTTATTATCATGGTTTGTCAAACACTAAAAAACTCAGATAATCAAATCCAAACACCATATTTCAAAACTACGTTTTGTAACAGCTGATTATTTAATTATTCGTTTTCAAAACGTATAATCAATTTTCCATAAGCAATCCCAAACACCCCCTTATTCATTCAATTTTTTTGTCGTCGTCACATTCATATGCATCTCAATGAATGTTTTGAACACTTTTATTAATATGATGAAACAAATCCTTTTATATTATAAATAGACTATAAATATAGTTTATTATTGATTCACTATTATATCTATTAGTAAAAATTCAGAAATAATAATAATAATTGAATCAGTTAACCGATTTTCTTTTTTATTAAAGAATGATTCAAAAAATAAAATAATTACTCACTTTTGATTCACAAATCCAAATACTATTCGAAACAAAACATTAACAATTTCTTTATTTATTCACTAATTTGATTATGATTCATAAACCCGAAAAACTAACGCATGATTCACGGATTGATAAATGATTCAATTTATAAAGCTATAATGTTGTATGATATATTACATGTATATAAATTAAATCATATACTTCACAAAATATTTTATTTAATTGTGGTACTGTATTTCCAAAAATCATCTCAAATTTTCAAATAAGCTAGCTTATCTCTTAATTGGTGACTAAAAAAGTCGTATTTTTTTTTTTTTTATATATTTTTTTATCATTCATTATG
>BQNB010099252.1:0-24966 GCA_026074375.1 Tanacetum coccineum
AACCTCTTCTGGAGGCGGTCCCTTTAAATAGGGCGGCCCCCTGATGTACTAGGCGCCCCCCATATATTTATGGGACCGCCGACAGAGAGTGATATAATCTTTGATCTTAATTTTTTTAAAGGAAACGTATTCACCCCCCCCCCCCCTCTACGGTTTCCACACGTTTAATTATGACAGAATTCTTCGTATCTAGGGCTTAGGAAGAAGAACCGCATAAGTCTTAAGAATGATATGCCGCCTCGAGATAAGTAATCATTGCACTAAATAAACAAACCAACGTTCTAATTGGATTAATAATGGTTAATACAGTTTTCTTATATTTGGCTAAACCGCTCTTTTATCTTCTATTAATTTGCTTGCGTGTGTTTTAGTGTCTTAAGTTGATTTTAGTCACCACAAAACCCGTGCCAGACTCTTAGGCTAAAAAACCTCTTATCCGTTAGATTTAGGATTAACATAGGTTTAACATATAATATAATTAACTTAGTTTAGTTAACCAAAGTATTAATAAATTAAAAGATTGTTTCTCGCTCTTAGTGATCGACACCCTACTTACCACGAAACTCCCATCTGACCGGGTACGCTGCCCGTTAAAGTGTTGTTTTTGGTTAAGTCATCAAAATATAAATTTAAAATTTGAAACATAAATTACAACCACACAACGACACATCAAGTTTTTGACGCCGCTGTCGGGGAGTGAAAAATTTAATCTTGATTTTTATTTGATATTTTGGTTTTTAACATTAGATTAATCTAACCCTTAGGATTAGTGTAATTTAGATTAGTGTACGATTCTGTATATTTGCTTGTATATTTTCTTGTTTAATTGCTTATTAGTTTAATTGTTTATTAATTGTTTTCTAAATATACAGTTCTGGTCGATAACCTGATACGGCGTATCCACTTCCATTGGATACGGCGTATCTAACTTTCTTGTTCAACACAGCCTATTTGTTCAAAAGACTAATACGGTGTATTTAGTCTAATTAAATACGGCGTATTAATCGTCTGATACAGTAACAGAACTGGTTTTTTGCATTTGATTTCCGTATATTTGTGTTTTCTTTCTCCCGAGTCCATCCTACTGATTGTTTATCCCTTGTTTCAGGTAGTACATGACAAGGAGTTCAACAAAGGAACTATTTACGCCCTTCAAGGAACCAGAATGAGAATTTTGATCATTTAGAAAGCTTCTCAAGACACTAAGTCTTAACGAATCAAGATCACCTAAATTCTATCTATTTTCTGATTTAGAAGAATATTTCGAGGAAGAAGTTGCGGAAACAATGGTGGAAACCATGGAACAATACATGAGCAAAACCCGAGCTGACTATGGATCGGGAATTTCTAGGCCTAAGATCGATGACAAAGATAGCTTTGAGCTAAAAGGCCAATTTCTCAAGGAACTACGTGACAACACCTTCAGCGGTTCGGATCATGAAGATGCAAACGAACACATTGAGAAAGTCCTTGAGATTGTCAATTTATTCCATATCCCTAATATAACTCATGACCAAATGATGCTTAGAGCCTTTCGTATGTCCTTAATTGGAGTCGTGAATCGTTGGCTAAGAAACAAACCATCTGGTTCAATCACAACTTAGGAAGATCTTAAGACAAAGTTTCTAAGCAAATATTGCCCACTTGCTTGTACTGCAAAGAAAATGAGGGAGATCAACAACTTTCAGCAATAACCGGATGAAACCCTTTAGCAAGCATAGGAGCAATTTAAAGAACTCTTGATGAAGTGTCCTCAATACTATTTAACGGAGATGCGGGAGGTAATCTTGTTTTATAACAGATTGGATGTCCCAACTAGACAAATTCTTGATTCAAAAGGTGCCATACCAACTAAGATCGCTGCCGATGCAAAAATAGCCATCCAAGAAATGGCTGAATACTCTCAAAAATGGCACAATGAAACATCTAGGATAAGAAGTACTGAAATTTCTGACAGATTGGCAGCCATACAAGCACAACTTAATAATCTTGGAAGAAAAATCAAGAAGGTGAATGAAAAGGTTTATGCTGCTCAAGTAGGATGTGAACAATGTAAAGGACCCCACTACACCAAAGATTGTCCACTTAAAGAAGAAGGTAAAACCCATAAAGAAGCCTACTACACTCAATTTGGTGGACCTTTCCAAGGAGGGGGATATAGAGCAGCAACTCCAGGATTCTACGAGTGGAACAATGCAAACCCTTCATACCAAGAACGAAGGCAATCTATGGAGGAAACCCTGAGCAAGTTTATGAGTGAATCAACAAAGAGACATGAAGAAAACTCTAACATGATTAAAGAAATCTGAGCTTTGACAGATGCTGCCGTACGAAACCAAAGAGCTTTGATTAAAACTTTGGAGATTCAAATCAGGAAAATAAGCAAGGTACTAAAAGAAAGAGGATTTGAAGCCTACCTAGCTCTACTGAAGCTAACCCGAGAGATCATGTGAAGTCGATTTCGACCACTGCTAAAGCTGATTCAAACCCGATACGCAGTATTGGATCACCCCAATACGCCGTATCCACATATCGACAATTCCATACCCCGAAAGGAGAAAGACCTAGGGAGTTTCACTTTACCTTGCTATATTAATAATGTTTGCTTTAATAATGCCCTTGCTGACTTAGGAGCTAGCGTAAGTGTCATGCCTCTCTCGACCTACCTTAACTTAGGTTTAGGCGTATTAGCTCACACTAAGTTGACAATTAAATTAGCAGATATGACTGTGAAATATCCAAAAGGAATTGGTGAAAATGTGCTACTAGGTATTGGTAAAAAAAAATTCCTCGTAGACTTTATAATTCTTGATATGCCCGAAGATGTCAAAGTGCCCTTGATCCTCGGAAGACTATTTTTGTCTATCGGCCACGCTAAGATTGATGTATTCAAAAGGAAGATTACTTTGAGAGTTGGGGATGAGAAAATTATTTTCAAAAGTGTTAAACCTGCTAGTAGTTTGATTAAGAGGGTCTACATGTTAATCTTAATAGAAAGAATAGATCACTAGACCCTTTATATGGAGATTACATCGAATTAAATGATCTTAATGTACCATTAGAGCTTAGGAGAGATCAAGTTGATGATTTGATGCCCACCATTAAGTAAGGTAGGGTAATTGATGAGCCCATGATTGACATAATCAAGACTATGAATAACGATTTTGACGAGTACCCTAGTTTTTGTGACTTTGACCGAAAGATCCATATTGATTGTGCCTACAACTTAAGATTTTCGTCCATGATATGTTTCGAACATGTAAATGCTATTTTTTTCCTAATTTTGTTTGTTAATGTGATGTCTTGGGAGTTCTACAGTTCTATAATGAGGAACAAAGTAGAACATAAAGGAAAGAATGTAGTCGGAGCTTTTATGAATGTACCTATTTTTGTCGAAAAATTTTCGGTTGTAACTTATTTTGTAGTAGTGGAAAATATAGATGGCTACCGAAATCAAAACATGGGAGATATTATTATTGGAGAACCGTTCTGCAAAGCTTCATGTGTGGAAGCAAGAAGGTTTGATGGATTAATCACTATCCACAATGGTAGTGATAACGTGACTTACCAAATGGCGCGATCAGATCCAAGGTTTAAACATCTATCTAGTGCCTAATGCAACAAGATCAAGCCGTTACTATAGGTGTGTTTACACGATAAGGTGAATGGAATCTCGCATCCGTACCAAAAGCTCAAAAGTTTCTACAATGGGGTCTTGAACTGATCTCGCACTCATATCAAAAGCTAAAAAGGTTCTACAAAGGAGTTTTGAATCTAGGACCCGACTTTATCCGAGTTCCATTGATGGAAGAATGGCTCATACGCGGGCACATTAGCTTGCATGAGTTAGAGTAAAAAGGAAGCTGAAAGAAAAGTCTAACTTAAAAGACTCGTTCGTTGTAAACCAAAAAGGCTTCCAAGGAGGACAACGCCCAGAATGTTATTTAATTTGTATCAAGTCTGACTTCCCAGACTTCAATACGGCAGTATCCATCCCATACCATACATAGCGGCGTATTAATGTCGGGACGTTATCATCTTTACTTTTATGCAACGTTATCAAACCATTATTGTCAGTTCTGTGAATACGCCGTATTCATTTGCTTGATACGCCGTATCCACAGACTGGCCCGTATTTAATTTGTTTTAGTTTAAATTAACCGTAGGTACCAAGATAGGATTGCACTTGTTTTTCCTATATTTTACACAGGACCTCATAAGGAAAATATCGACGAATATTGGTGGAGAATTTATGAATCTGGAAAATTCTAAAAGAGTTGGATCTCTGAATACCTCATGCGCTGTTTCAAACCACGAATTCTTGCTCATAAACGCAAATTGGAGAATCTACCAAGCAAATATCAGGGGAGTTTCTCATTCTAATTCTTTTTAAATTCTTGTATTTAATATTTTATATATACAACGAGGACGTTGTATAATTCAAGTGGGGGATGGAATTAGAATGTTTACTTGTCTTAAAATTTCACAATAAAAAGCTTAAATTAAAAAGCTTAAATTAAGCTCAAATTTAAATATATTTTTTTTCAAGCATACTTTTGTGAAATTACATGTTACATAACCTGCACACAATAACCCTTGATAGATATTGTGAGATTAATTAAAAACCTTTGCCGTTTCTAAATGTTTAACCAAATTCCACAAAAATGTGAGTGTGCCGGTGATGTTGTAGACTTTAAGGAAATACGCTTGTATATCTATCGAGACCAACAATAATGAGTATTATGGATTTAATTAGAGTAACTTGTTTAAATTGGTAAATCTTAGGATTACAACCAAATCGCCTTTACATGTTGTTTATTAACTAACTACACCGGTTAGTTAACCTCCCGTTAAACCCTTCCACTCTTATCTTTATAGTGATGATCCACTAGAACAATCCGTAGAGCCAATCCTTTAGGAATTTACACCAGCTATTTGTTTCGTTACACCATTACACCTTAACCTACCTTGTTAGATTAAGTTTTAATTTACAGTTGCTAGTTTGCTTAAAGTGTAAAGTCTATATTTCCCGAGTCTTGTGTCCATTTTCTATCTTTGTGCGTTGAGGAAATTTGCACATGGCAAATGGAATGTATATTAGTAGTCAAAGCTCCATGTGAGTTTACTACATTCACAAATATGGTGCATCCGAAAATGAGAAATACCGAAGGAATTATCTGGAATTATTATGATCGTAAAGATGGTGAAACTACACCGAGATTTAAAGTTTATTTGTTCAAAAAAATCAAAAAAATAAGAAAAATACAAAAAGAGAGAAAGAAAGTTGAAGATAATCGTTTCGCAAAGAGCATTACCGAAGGAATTACACAAAGGATCGATTATTCGTTGATACGTTAAAGAAAATCAACGATGTAGAGTATTGTACAAAGTGGATGATATTGCCACTTACCTTGTAGAGTATTGTAAAAGTTTTGGGATGATTGGGAGTTGACCGTTACGAATAGCAACTTAGGTTGGTTTTCTTTGATCTATGATCAAGAGTATGTAAAAAGTCTGTCTTTTGTCCAGATACCGGTCGGGAAAATAAGTGTCTAGCAACTTGTATCTTAAGTCTTAATCTATTTGCTTCTTGATTTTTATTTAACAACAATTTACTTCCTTCTCACCTAATGATTAGCCCCTGGTTTTACTCGAACGTGGATGTGATTGAGCGTGTATGTCTATCCCGTGGATTCGGGTGTGTATGCATGTCTTAGCTGCCTCGTTGGTTTACAACTTTTGGTGAAAGTTAGAAGGTTCCTACCCTAAATTACTCTACTAGTCCTAATCTTTAGCTTTTTCAAGGTGGGAATGATCAGTCACATGTGTCTATCCCGGCGATTCGAGTGTATGTGTGGTCTTTGTCGCCCTCCTGGAACATTGGTATCGATGAAAGATTAGTTAGAGTAATCAACCGTAAGCCTTTTCTAAAAATATAAACCCATATTTTACACTTATAAACTGTTACTGCCTTGCCTTTAGTGGTGAGATATGTATCTCCTTGCCAAGCTTATGATAGAATACCTCGTCATGACCGAGTAATTGAGCGAATTAGTTACATGTTACCAACCACATAGATTAGTTTGTAATTTGAGTGATTTCATCTTCCTAATTTCGTGAGGTGGTTGTGTGTACTTGAAATAGATCGATATAAATGCCTTTAAAGGAAAATATCCTAGGGATACAGTTTTTTGACAACTTCTAAAGCACTGAGCAAGTAGGATTCATGTGGGGGAATATTTGATGAAAATCAAATAACGTCTTATTTTATAGCATCGTTTATCCCTACGTATTAACCCATTTTGTATAGTTATTGCAAACAATTGTTTACTTAATCGATTTATATTTGAGAAATGCAGTATTTATGGAGTAAATTGTGAAAGATAGCAAAAAAGTGCGCATTCAGGAGCTAAAGGAAGATATTTTTGAAGATGACTGTTTTGGAAGAGCCAATACACCGATCCATCAAGAAGATACAGCTATACGTACCTGTTTTCACCAAAGACCACAAAAAGAAATGATGTTCAATACCCGTATCCAGAGAGAATCCAAGACGCCGTATTTCAAGAATATGATGATAATATTAAGATTCTAAAAAGATATCAAAACGTGGTCCCTACTCAAGAAATCCCCAATACGTCGTAGCCAATCCCTTAGATACGTCTATTCAACCGACATCCAGACCTATAAATAACAAAACCTAAAGAATTGAGTTTAAGTTGCTAAATCATATCTCGATACCTAAACTAAAAATGTCAATTTTTAGAGGAGAAAAAGAGCAAAGAGGTCGAGAATATATTAATTCCAAGGAACATCGTGTAATTCCATATACTTTTGTAATCCTTCTGTTTTTGGTATCATTCGTTAACTCGGTTAGTTTACCTTGGCTAAATTATTACCCTTGTATTTATTATGACGTTTGAAGGTAAATACCTTCGGGTATTAGCCATTATTATGAAGATCTGAATGTTTGGTATTTGTTTATATTGATTTCTTGATTTATCATTGCGTGCTTGTTTATGTTTATCAATTTATACTTGTTTATGTGCTTTTGTATGCGACCTATCATTCAACTGGATCTAGCTAAGTGGATCAAGCGGATCTAGAGTCCGGGATAGCTCTCCATATAGTAACTTATACATCTAGAATCATAGTTACATAAATATTGTCCTTCTAAGTCTGTGTCTAGAATACGCTTCGGGCTTAACTAGTTAATTGGATATTGCCAATGGATTATTGATCATGTTGACTAGCAGGTGACCTAGATAATTCAACAAATAACGTTCTGATTCCATTGGATAGTTGGACAAGTAGACTACTAGTGTATAATTGTCCATTAAGCGGTAAGTGGTAAAGGTCCGCTATAGCTAGGTTTAACAAAATCACCATTCCATAATCCCTAAGATAGATTATGATCAGCCAATAATGGAGCTTTATCAGATAGCATTAATTGTGACAAATTAATATTCTAGGGTCGTAGGATGATGTATCCCAAAGTCTATGAATTGAGATACCACCCTCAAGAAAGAAAGCATCTGCACTATATAAACAAACCACGTCTAAATCGAATTAATAAGTGGTTAATACAGTTGTCTTATATAAGGTGCGACGGACTTTATCGTTTTGTCTATTAGCTTGCGTGGGTAACAGTGTCTTGAATTGATTGTAGTCATCAACCAAACTGTACCAGTCTCTCAGGCTAAAAAAACCCCCCTTTTCCTATTAGAATTAGGATTTAGACTAACATAGGTTTAACATAGGATTAGATTAGAATTAACATAGATTAGATAACCCAGATATAATTAAATTGATAGATGTTAAACCTCGCTCTCAGTGATCGACAACACCCTACTACCATGAAACTATTACAGATCGGGTTCACTGCCTGTTTAAAGTGTTGTTTTTGGTATTTTTTTTTTTGGTTGAGTCGGCAAAATATAAATTTAAAACTTGAATCATTTAAAAAACAACCCTACACTACAACACATCAGTACCCTCTTTTTATTCAAAAGTTACACACTCAAAACCCTAAAATTTGGGTTTGTATATATAGGAAAAACGACGTGATGGCATCGCGTTTTAGTCATGACGCCGTCATAAGAAGAATCTTCTAGATCTGCGTTTGAGTCGGTGCAGGCAGACGCCGTCATAAAATGATGTGATGTCGTCACTTGATGAGTTGTGACGTCGTCATGTATTGCTTCTGACGCCGTCTCCAGGATCTCTGAGCACAAATCTTCAAGAGTCTTGGTGTTGGTTTGTAATCTCGTCCGTTTCTTCTCCAAATGAGCCCAAGTCACGTGTAATTCATCCAAATGCCTTCCAAATGAGAAATACATAAAAAGGAACGATTAAGTACCTATTTTGGGGTATAAACAAATGATTTTAAGGGTTAAACGACCCCGAAAAAGTGTATAAAATGACACCTCATCAAATACCCCTACACTTAGGATTTGCTTGTCCTCAAATAAATGGGCTTTTCTATCTAGACAATTTTACCTACTCTTTAAAAATATTCTACAACACAACCTTCTAACCCAGTAATTAAAAGCACTAAAAGTATATACTAGCACCTCATATAAGTGTTTAGGATTCTCTCTTTCACTCGAGTGTATAATGAATTATAACATATGAGGGAAACAGAAAATCACACTCATTACCTGTCATAGCATATAAATTACCATAGGCCTGGTAAAGGATCAAACGTCCACAGCTAGGCGTAAGTATCAATCATTACTATCTAAGAGGTCTTTTAAAGGGTTGTAGTGTAGGTGTAAGATAACATATAAGGAAACAAAAACTGATGGGATACATTTGGGTGTCTTTGGGTGAATTTGGAGTGGAAGATAGCTAATATAATTTTCAACACGAATACACGCTGTTGGTTGCTAACCAAGACATCGAATGAAGATATACACAACTCTACACAACTCTACATCAAACTCTTTCTTTTTATTTTCTCATCTTTTTTTTAAAATAACATATTAACTACATGGGGGTTATAAACACGTGCCCCTATCACTTGAAGCTTTTACAAGCTCCGATATTTACAATCTCTAACTAATGACCCGAATTAAATGGATCAAAATAAGCTTGGATATTATTTGAGAAAACATTAATGGGGGTATTGACTTAACTTTTCTTCCCTATTCTTCCGCGAAATAAATACTACCATGCATCCCAATCGTCCCAAAACGTATTACAAGATATAGAAATAGCAAACCGTGTACTCAATAATTAACTTGGATTAACACAATAATGTACTAAAAGTGAGTACATATAAGGTAGGCTAAGGCTTTTTGGGTGTAACAATTGGTTTAAGGGTGACAATGCTCTTCATTAATAGTTTGGCTTCGCCAGAAAATATAGAACCGGAAAAAGGATAGGCTCTGAGGGTGTCCTAGGGTATCCTGCACTAATAAGAGAAAAAAGTGGGCATGCAGGTGTGGGATATAGTTATAATGACGGTGTGACCATCATAACAATTATAAGGTTTTAAAACATGGGGTAATCCTATGCCTCTTATCAAAAAAAAAATCCTAAATACTTACTATGCGGTCTCGGATGCATCACTACTAAAATAACAAGTTTCTAGAATTTAATATGCTGACTGGTAACAACTCTCATTATCCTAGAAATAACCGATACCAATGTTCCAGATAAAGGCGAAAAAACCCATTGATATACACATTCGTAACGATGGAATAGACAGAACTTGATTGCTGCCGAAGATGCCTAACTCGAACAAGCTAAAGGATATAATATCTAAGGCGAACCTCACATTGGTAGGGGTGGAATTTGAGGGTTTTATGCTAGTTCTAAAAAGTCCTAACCATAGGAGCTAGTAATAACTCGGTTTTTTGTTGTTGGTATGTGTCGTAAAAAAGCAATGTAAAATCACCCTTTTATGCTATGTTTCGATAAATTACCCATCTTTTTAAAGACAAAGAAAATGACAAATGAAAGATAGTTTTTAAGGCTTATTTTTCCCCCTACACTTATATGTGAACATTGTCCCCTAATGTTCTCTAGAAGTACCGTTAAAACAATAAAGGGAAAAAGAAAACAAGAAAAGACAAGTACTTCCCTGGTTTACTCAAAATGGAGAAGAACATTGCGCTAACTGGTTAAATCGTCCTCCGAGAATCATCCAATGAAACTTCCTAAGAACTTCCAAGCTTCTCCTCATCAAATATAACCTGTAATCAAAGACAAAGACAACTATACCAAGCATAAAATGTGCGATTTACCAATATACAATATGAATTTAGGGTTCGACTCGATAGATAGGATGAAAGAATTATTAAACTCATTAAGTTTTACAGGTTTATAACGGAAGAATAAATATATTAAATGCTGTGCAAGTTTTATTTTCAATAATAATTAAAAACTTTAAGTTCTGGACCTGGCTTTTGACGCCGTCAGGGTTTGTGTGACCCTGTACAGGTTGGTGTGACGGCGTCTCATGTTTTAAATCATGATGCCGTCACCACAGTCTGTTCAAAATGGAAATTTTGTTTGTTGATGAAAAATTTCCTGCAACTTGATTTCATAAGTTAATTCCGAATATAAATGGCTGCAATAAACCTGAGATTTAACAATTCAATCATATGACTCAAAACTAACATGAATTAATCTAAACAATTCATTTAACATGTTTGAATTTGTTAGCCTCAATTTATTGAGTCGAACAAGGAAGTTCGGTCACTCTACGATGGAGCTTCGGTCTTTAATTAGTTAACGTTGTAATAGTTAATGATACGTGTATCGGCTCAATAGTTTAATCTAAATAGTGTATATGTTTGGGGTTTAATCCCAAGCAAAACCCGACACCGGGGCTAGTTAAAATCTCCGCCGTCACTTTAAGTTGTCGGGGTATATAAGGAACTTTTCCACATTGTAAAAGTAAGTTGTTCAAGAATATCTAACAAATATCTTTCCGTTTCTCGCTCAATTGCTCTCTCTAGAACAACTCTCGCTTTCGTATTCTAGTTCGATTTCTGAATCGATTGGTATAAGTGGAAGTGTTAACGGATCCACAATTGGCATCAGAGCTACGTGTGAGATTCGTGGTGATTCATGTGGTTCAACAAGAACATTTCGGTCAAAAAGAATCCATAGAAAAAAATCAAACCCGAATTTTGATGCTTAATGTGTGAATGTTTATGTTATTAAGCAAGATCTAGCAAAGGTAGCTAATTGTGCAAAGAGAAAGCAAGTTAAAAGTTCAAAAAGAGTGCTTATAAGGCTATTTTTTGGTGAATAAAATCGGATTTTTTCTAGGTTGCTTTGACAAACTGGAAAAAGTTCTTGTTGCGTTTTGACTTGTTCTTGTTGCGTTTTTGATTTCTTCCTTCTTGTTTGCGTTTTGAGTTCTCTCTTGTAGCGTTTTGATTTTCTTCTTGTTGCGTTTTATTGTTTTTAAACAGTTTCAAAAGGCAAATCATTGCGATTGGTTTAGAAGAAATTTTTAAAATATTAAACTTAGCAAAACCTATTTCGAAATTTTTTATGGTGCATTTTGGATAGTGTTGAATATTATATTACCTATGCGTTTTGACCAGTGCGTTTTGACCATTGCGTTTGACCATTCCGTTTGACCATTGCGTTTTGACCATTGCGTTTTGACCATTGCGTTTTGACCGTTGCGTTTTGCTTAAATTTCATTGCGTTTTGACCAAATCTCAACCACTGCGTTTTGATAAAGTTCATTGCGTTTTGATTCAAAAGTCACTGCGTTTTGGTTAAAGATAGCATTGCGTTTTGTCTAGAAATCTTGTGTGAAGAAAGGCTTCAGTATAACATGCCAGAACGTTTGTTCCGTAAGTTCCGTTTCAGGCCCGTGACCTCTCATATCGAAGAGAAAAAACGTAATAACGGATTACGTTGTATCCTCCAGCTTTTTAGCTGGTTAAGGATTTTTCGAGGCCAAACCATCGTTTTACTATGAATTTATTGACAGTTTTCAGTTTTTTTGGGAATTTGTGTTACACCTTGTTTTGTTCTAGCTCACGCTCATACTGTATTTTTGCCCCTGTTCAGATTGGTGAGCCTATTTAAACAATCTGTTGTAACCCTAGCCAGCAAAATTAATCTGTTTTATAACAATTAAGCATTGCCCGTTGATTCCGAAGCAAATCATTATCAACGTTTTCTATGATTTTGTAAAATCCCCTTAATTCACTTATCGGTTTTTTAAATCATAGGACGTGTAAAATCCCGTGAACATGAATTCTACACAACCACAACCTCATTCACATCATATCCACTTAAATCCAACAACTTTCACACTTCATAATTCCACTAAAATGCAAACAAAGAATACTTCATCTCGGTTCATGTTAGAGGAACCAAAGATACAGAAATGCAGATGCAAGCATAGATTTTCAAAGAAACTCCTTGAACAAATTAAATGCACTAAATCAACCACTCAACTTCTCGAAAAGACAGAGTATATTGTATCAACAAAGCTATTGCACAACTCTTGGTGAAAGTGTCGAACCTTCAAGTTTCATTATCTCAACACATGAATAACTTAGAAACACTTCACAATGAAGAAACAAACTTACGAGATGGATTCCAAATCCGCTCTAATAAATGATCAAAGTACAATTTGAAAGGTTCATTAACTCTGACTTGTTAAAGCATTTCGATATTTATTCAAGATCTTTTTCATCAGATCGAGAAGTAAGAGAAATCTTCAAAGATTACACTAAAATGACAGCTCACACATTCAACAACAATCAGCCAGAACACGAACGCCATTGAGCAATGTATAATAGAAAAGAGCAAGTCATGAGCAAGAGCTTAAATGTACTTGAAAAAAGTTGAGTGAGAAGACAGTGCAGCATTCAACATGCAAGGGTCAAGAGGTTACAATCACCGTTACAAGTTTAAGGAATGAAACTCGCATTGGGATTGTATCAGATGAAGAGAAATGATACACAGAAATGGAAGCACATCACAGTTTACATGGCGAAAGATACAGGAGGCTTACCTGAAGAATCCATTCTACTAGTCCAGCCATTGGAACAGGTACAAAAACATGATGAAAATGATGTGTTTGCCAATGTACGACGACATTCTGGGAACCTGAATACCTTTAACGACACATATGTTTTGGAGAGAGTTGATAGCAATGTCATGCCTGAGTCATCAAATATATGTATTCTAATGAATCATCAGGTTTGATTAAAATGCGGCTGAATGTGTTGATGAGCTATGTTGCCTTGCTAATTTAATTGCAAATTTAACTCTTTGATACTGAGGAAAACAAAATGATTTAAAGCAATAAAAGAAAGCAAACGCATCATGACTCAAGAATTGGAAGAGTGAAAACTAACCTTGATGAACTAGTAGGGCTCCTAGGGAGGCTACCCCTAGCAGTGGGATAAGTTGTCCTGATTGCACTTCAGACCAAACAGACGATTTGAAAGTACACGGCCCGTAATGACCGAAACGATGATTAAAAAACTTCAAACAAAGTTTAAATGAAACCTAGGACTAATTCGCTCTAAAGACATTACATACAAGAGGGTTTAAAAAACTAAAACCTATGAAATTTCATTTGTCAATCAGAAAACACGATGAGCTAAGTCAAAAAGAGCTGTTAACTAGAGTCACAATTTGAAGGTCGACTCAAAGAGAAAAGTAAGGTTATTTCGAATTTAAAGGTTAAGAAGAAAAGACATTGACCCACGATGATTGAAAAGGACCAACAAATAAAGTTTTTAAAATGAAATTTCTTAGAAAGGAATCAGTCAATTTCAGACCATTCACATGTTAGCACCCAAATGCGCAACGTATAATGGTAGATCAACCTTTGCTAATCCAAAGTACCTCAAGATAGCTCAATCTGAAAAGCCTCATTTGTATGAGATCCCCATATGATACGTTTGAATCCTGCAAAACAATTTTAGTCCCAATGGGGAAGAATAGTGACTCTTGAAAAGGAGAGTAGATCAAAATTGGATAAAGACCAAAGTGAACCATATGAATTACACATATCAAAACATCTTTATAAACTTTCAAACCACCATCCAAAACCTATCTTTGATCAGATTGGAACACGCTAAAGAAGTTAGAAGACAATGGGAGAAAAAACGATTAACAAAGAGACAAAACCAAACATTGCAAAAACGTGTCCTTTCGACCCGTTCTAAATACATTAGTAAAAGTAGACAATTTAGAACGAAAATGAACAACCAACTTCAATCATTTTAGAAACAATATTGTGGAACCAAGCTGGTCCTAATCAACTAATATGCATTTCCTAACCCAACTGGTAAGAGTATGGAAGTTTTGATCAAAACCTTATTAATGCCTCTTTCAAACAAAACTATACTGGACAGTCATTGTTTTGTTCATGAACTAAAAACAGAAATGCATGACTATTTGGAGTATGTTAAATCCCTTGAAAAGGAGTTACGAACAGAAATCAGAAAAGGCTGATTTTTCAAACATATAGATCTACTTCTCGAAGAGTTATTGTCTAAAGATTACATGTTCGTATTTGTATTTGCATTCTCTGTCTGATTTAAATGCTAATACTGAATTACAATGCTTGTATCTTCATAAAGTCAAAGAATGTGAATGTCTTGCACAAAAGCTTTCGAAACAAACTGAATCTGTTAACAAAGAAGTTCATAATAATTTGTTAAAAAGTTTTTCTAAACTTGAAAAACACTCGATTTCTCTTGAACTTGCTTTACAACAATGTAAAGAACAAATGAAAAACAACTCAGTTTGCAAAGAAAACGGATCTAATGTATTTCGAAAAGAACGTGAACAATATCATGAAATACAAGATTTGAAAGCTCAAATGCAAGACAAGAACATAGCCATAAGTGAGTTAAAGAAACTCATCGAGAACTGCAAGGGAAAGTCTGTGGAAACTCAGTTTAATAAACCATCTGTTGTTCGACAACCAAATGCTCAACGAATTCCAAAACCATCAGTTTTAGGAAAACCGACTCCTTTTTCAAATTCTCCTGAAATGAGAAGTTTTCAAACGAAACAGTCGGTTAATAAAACTAATGTGTCGGATGGTTTGTTTAAACAAGTCACTCAACAGAATTTGCCTCAGATTAGAAAACAAGCAGTTCGAAACACCAATGTGATTGCACTTGGCCCCTCTAGGAATTTCCCAAAGCATGTGTCACATCAGTCACCAAGGGAAAAAGTAGGCTCAAATGACATGGTTCATAACTACTACCTAGAGAAAGCTAAGAAAAGTGCACAACTTCAGAAAGACAAAGAAGTGAATGGAAAACCTAGTATGATTGATCCTGCTAGATTACCCAACACTGCTAATGGTTGCAAACCAAAACCTAGGAATTGGCAAGCATCAATGAGTAGTCGGGTTTCAAACAAAGATGTTCACTTAGGAGAACATAGGAAACAAAAGCCTTTCTTGAAGTTCAATGACTTGCAATGTCCTACATGCAAAAAGTGCCTTTACAGTGCAAATCATGATGAATGCGTCTTAGAATACCTCTCAGGGTTAAATCATCGTGCCTCTGCACAGAATAAGGATGCAAAATCCCATAAGACAACAAAAAGATATATGCCCGTAGAAAAGTCAAGTGCATCTAAGAAACTAGAAAGACAGATCCCAATAGGACATAAATTTTCACACAAAAAGACTACCACTGTCCCTGAGAAAACAAGGACTCCTAGATCTTGTCTTAGGTGGCAACCAACGGCTAGAATTCTCAAGACTGTTTGTCTTAGGTGGGTTCCAACTGGAAAGCTACTCAACTCTTGCACGGGCAAGGTTGACAGTAAACCCACACATGGTTCAAATGTAGATATCCCTCATATTCATGCATGCAAACAAACTCTGGGTTTAAGTGCAGGTACGTCATTCAATGGTCAAAAGCAACAAAGAATTGACATAACTGAAGATGTACTATACAATGAAAAGCAAGAAAATCTCAAAGTGTGGTTGTTGAAATTTTTGATATCTAAGAAACCAGTGCCAGAATGGTTTCACAAAAGATGAAATGTTCAATGACGTTTGAACACAGCAGTTCAAGCCTCGGTCGTCAACGATCTATGGTGTCTGCTAAAAATAACACTTCAGGCCCCGTTCCTCAATGTTAAAAAGACGTTTGATCGCAGCAGATCAAGCCTCGGTCTTCATGGAAATGATGTCTGTTCACATCAGTTCAGGCCTCGTTCTTCATCAAATGACTTCTGATCATAACCGTTCAGAACTCGGAATTCAAGACTACAGCAATGAACAGTCAAGTTTAAAGCTGGTTCCAAAAGTTGTTCCTTAAGCAAACAAGACAGCTGAATCACGACAAGAGTTGGAATTACTATTCCACCTTCACATAGCAATGCTGAGGACAACAGGTATATATATACTATGAAATAAAAAATTAGAAAATCATAAAATTTCTAAAAGAATCTTCTCAAGACATCTATTCCTCTTTGATCGATAACCTTTACGTGCTCAGAAAATTTTCCGATTAACATTGACACGGGTGTGTAAATGAAGTTCCACCAGAGTTGCAAATAATTTCAAAACATGTCATTTTCTAATTTTCTAGATGCTTATGTGCAAATCTCAGTACATAACCCGGACTTCAAATAAATGAAGTTTAATAACTTATCCTCCCAACGGAGAAAATAACGTTTCTCGGTCTGAGCTGATCTGACAAGACCATTAAATGTTTACAGCTCAAAAAAAGGATAGTGTACGTTTCATTGCGCTGACCCTTACCGTTAGAAGAGAAGTCCTCTAACATTTGGTTTTTTCAAAAGTAACATAATTTTTTTCAAGAATTTTCAACATGACAATTCATAATCTTTCAAATTATATGTGTTCAAAACTCCAACCCTCACAATGTTTTACAAAAGACAACAATTTCTCAATTGGTCATATTTTTGAGGGGAGTTTTATTTGAAAAACCAAGTTTTAATGTTCTTGATACATCATCAACGACCATATCAATGTATTCAAAACATTATCAAAATGTGCCAACCATTCATGGCTGACCCTATTTTCTCCCACAATATTTCCAAGACATATATTAATCACAATAATTACAAAAACTAATGTTTATTATTTAAAATAAGGGAGAAAAAATGTAATTTAAAAAAATGATCTAATCGAATCAATGTGCTAAAAAAAGGTTTTATGTCGCTCTTATACCCAACAACATCTTAATTTCAACATCTTAATTCTATCGACGAATCTAAAGCATAGGTGGTTTAGTAGGAATCAATCCTATGATCCAACCAAACCGGAGGATCAACCCAAGGATGAATCCAAAATTAAACTAGCAGTCCTTAGGTAATTAGAGATGAAGTATATGGGAATAATCCGACACGATTGAGCTACACTCAGAACAATCACAACAAGGTGTTAGTAATGACATCCGTGTAAGCCATTGAAGGCGGTTGAAGAATGAAAAAGAAATGTATGGATAAAGGGTCTAAAGAAAAGAAGCCCTCCACACAACCTAAGCAAAACCAGGTCAATACATATGTTTTTTTTCATAATCACATGTTGATTGCTGCATGAAACCGACATCATGGACCCAGTGATGCAATGCACAACCCTTTCTCATCCATTCGGTTTCTCCTCAACAGAAACTATCTCATTTGTCACGAGATACACAAGTTGCTTCAATGACACTCATTCCAAGATTCGTTGATATTTGAATAGGTGGCAAACTGCTCCAGCCTCCGATACAAAACCAAAATGCACTAATCGAGACAAAGGCCAAGAGATCAATCAATAACTCATTAACACATTCCATTTCAAACACTTGTTTGAACATCCATCAAGGTTTCACAAGTTGTTTCAAGAGTCCTACGCAATATCATTGTGATATTTGCTAGAACATCCGAGTGATACTAATGTATTCACAATGAAGATGGAAATCCTGCTTGAGCCAGCATCAAACAAGCTCTTGGTAGTAACTTTGCAGATTCTAAATGAATCAAACTTGTGCAACTGATAATCGATTTGGTCCAGTAATGAATTGAAGGTTGATGAATTTTTGATAAAAACATTGACACTCTCCAATGTGTACAAAAACACTTTTAATCTAGTGACACGTCGAATGATTTTATCAAATCGAATTTTCATCATTTATCACTAACGTAAACTGCATGTCAAAGGTTGTGACGGCAACCTCAATCCCTTCAATTGCTAATCAACAAAGTTAAACTAAAAAAAATCTGAAAGCATTAAGAATTAAAGACAAAGACTTTCGCTAACTCTGATTTAAAAGCTTTCAAGATAATGCAAAAGTATCGAGCATTTGGTCCAAAGACACAGATCGCAAGATGGCAAAGACGATAAAAACAATGACACATCTCAAAGTCCCAAGAATCGCAAAGCATGAAGGTAACAAACCTACAACAAAGAACACAGAAAAAGACCAAGACCACATGAGCTTAAACGACAAAGCAATCTCATTTATCTCATGAAGGAGTGTCTTCAATGAACTCACTTCGGGGGAGATTTGATTAGCCTCAAAATATTAAGCCAACAGGAAGATCGATCATTAACATGTACGATCTCTCATTTATTAGTTAATGTTGTAATAGTATTGAATATCGGGAAACAGCATGATAGTTAACTAATATTGTAAATGGTTTTTCGGGTTTTAATCCCAGCAAAACCCAGCCCAGTCCCTAGATTATATATCCCGTGCATCATTAACCGCAACGGTATATAAACGCTTTTCTATTTAGAAAATAAGTAATTAGTTTCCATTTTCTAATAATTCTCTTTTTCTATTTTCTTTCATCTCTCTCTCTTCTTCCCCTCATCTACAAAACAACACAATCTTTCTTTATCTCTTTTCTAGTTCGATTCGTGTTGTGTTATATGAAGTGAAAGTGTAAATCGGGATCCTACAGGAAGTTCGTTCATTACATGTACGAGTCTCGGTCATTTAATTAGTTAATGCTGTAACAGTATAATATCGGGAATCGGGCTCGATAGTTAATCTAATAATGTAAATGTTTCGGGTTTAATCCCAAGCAAAACCTGAGCCCGAGTCCTAGTTAAATATCCCGCGCGTCATTAACGCGACGGGGTATATAAACTCTTTTCTATTTAGAAAAGAGTAAGTTGTTCATTTTCTAATAATTCTCTTTTCGTATTTATCTCTCTCTCTCTCTCTTCTTTCTCTCTCTACAAAACAACTCAATCTTTCTTTATCTCTTTTCTTGGTTCGATTCGTGTTGTGTTATATGAAGTGACATGTAAAATCGATCCTACACCTACCTCCATTTCCAATTGCCTCTTATATCCTCCAATTCCATTTCCTCTATTTTCCTCCATTTCCATTTCCTCCGTTCTCGCCTTCTTGTTCATCCCCATTCTCATTCAGGGGTTTAAGGGTTCTTGCGGCTTCACGAGCCTCCATCTCTTCAGCTACACGGCGGTTAACTAATTCTTCAAACTCCTCGTGAGTCATAGATGCTCCAGATCGTGTGTTAGGCATCTTCCTACAACACAACAATATAACCTTGTGAAGATTCTAGGTAGCAAGATCACTAACGGTATTAACTAAGAATTTACGCGTTTTAATCACATAAAAAAATACACGATCGAAAATGCATATTCACGGAAATCCCATAATGCATAGACGAAGAGCATAAGTAAAATCAAATTACGACAATCATATCATTATATAAATGACCCAATTCATATCCTCGCACATTAGTGATTACATCACAACGTTTTCAAAATACAAAAATACGAGTTTCAAGACACTACGGGTCATCACTAAACGCTACTACTCAATCTCCAATACTAACCAAACATCTCTAAGGACGAGCACCATGTGCTCCTAGCACACGCCTCAATCTGCCGAACTCTCACACGTCATAGAAATCGAGTCGTCGCATCTCCTCAACTCGCTCTTGCATCGTGACATGCCGCGCTGGAGTCGGTCAACTCTCTGACTCTCAACACCACGTGCCGCTCTAAGCCTCCTGATATCCCTCTCAACTTAGCAATCCTCACAGACAAAGCAAAACCTGCCGACTCAACCAACATCATGTATCCCTCTCCTCTCTCACTCACCATTAATACCTGTATACGATGGACTGGGATAGCCTGTGTGTGATCATGGAACCTCTGAACCAAATCTCCCAATGTCTCATATGTAACCTCAACTGCTCCCTCCTAGAAGGCTCAGGAATATCCTCTGGCAGACTTACAGATCTAACCCTCATCAACTCTAACCTTAACCGGGCCTCTCACACCCGTCTCTGTCTCATCTTGATCAACAGCCTCAACTACAACTCTAGCATCAATCCCTCTATCCCTAAGAGCATCTGCATAATCCAATACACTGTCAATCTCGCCTAAAGATACTGGATCATTATCTGCTCTAAATAAGGCTCATCACTAACCCTGACAATAGTATCATCCCTCAAACTAATCGTACCTAGGATCAACCTCTACAATCTGCCAGATAACCAGAATCCTTAACTCTCTTAGGCGATGGTATCAAATCAGCACAGACAGGAGATAAAGCTCTGGATACAGGTGATAATGCAGGTACATATGTCATAGGGGACCTACGTCTCTTGCTAGATGGCCCCGCAGAAGTACTCGGTAAATCGGTGAATAAATGATCAGACAATGAGAGTCCTCGAGAAGACCAATTAAGCATCCCAAAGGACAGATCAGAAGAAGCCACTGATGACGAATCTAAAGAAGAATGATCGGCAGAATGTCTCACAGCAAGACGATGATGAGTAAGGCCAACCCTCTTTCTCGCAGTCATGCATGTTACAGCCCTTAAGATGATAAGCGGTAAACGGTCGACATGATAATAGCTGTCTAGGTGTTAGAATCATAACCCGACTACGGGTAATGATAGTTGTCTCTGTTGGTATCACTGGTGTGTCATTCTGAGTACAGGTGGAGTATCATTGGAGTGTGTCAGGAATAGTAGTAGGGATAGTACCGAACAGATCACTCGTCCATTGGTGTCCCCACGCTAATCCTCTATGAATCCGAAGAAATAGATATAACTGTAAAATAGCCAATAACCTGCACAAGCCAAGTTCAATAAATCAACTTTATACAAACCATGCATGATCAAAATATGAATGGGTGAATGTGTAACTGGAAATCAAAATGAATGAATGACTGATCATCGATGCACGTCATGATAGATGAAATAAAGAAGATACATAGAAATATTAAGATATACCTTAGTATTTAATACGTGTATAATATTTACGTATACAATAGTTAATGCTATACTTACTATTTAGGATCACGTAAGGGCACAATAATCACGTAGGATCACATACGGTAGTCAACCTAGTTTATACTACCTGTTTCCATATACCTTTGCTCTTGATACCAAACCGTCACACCCCCAGACGGGGGCCCTACGGAATACTTGTCCGAATGCGTAAATTTATGAGCAACTCAAGTACAAAATCATAAACGAACACCTCTAAGGGGTACATTTTGAAAAATAAACACCGTTTGCAAGTTTTAAAATAAGAAAAAATAAGTTTTTACATCGATTAAAATATAAAGAATCAAGTTAAATCGGAAGCTAAAATAAGTTTCTAACAACGGTATTTTAAAGACAAAGATAAATCTCAGTAACCGTGTACAGCAAATTAGACTTCACATAAGTCAATCAACATCATCCATGCTAAGCACCTGAGAAAAACAGCTTAAAACGTCACATAAAAGTGAGGTGAATTCATAGGTTAATTCAAACCGTTGATATAGTGGACCACACGATTTATCAAATACGTAAGCGACATTTATAACAAATACAACTTTCACATAAAAAGTATTACTTGCGCTAAGCACATGACACCGGAAGCTAATACGTTAATAGCATAGTATAGATATGCTATGTATGAAACAAGGCCCCCGAGTTACAGACCAAAGACTGCCTTCCTTAAGTTTCGTACAGTGGTAATATCCGTTTATCGGGAGCCCGTGGTTAGTGAGCGCTACACCACCCGGATGAGATAATTAGACCAATAGATCTAATTAATAACACTCGCGCTCCCTCTACGCCACCATCAAGAAATTGACGTTTCATGGATAAGTGGTGAAGTAGTGTTCTAAACCTACATAAGGCAACACAAAACAGGGAAATCTCATTTAAAAAAAAACCTACTTGTGTCCATTTTTAAACAACAAGCAATGTTTTCTCACCCCAAGTATAAAATCTTTCTTCAAAACGAGTAAAAGAGAGCCTATGAACTCACCTTATACGGGTAGTGGATCAAAAGGAATCAATCAAGCGAAAATGAATCTCACGATTCTAGCGACAACCTATCATATAGTTGTCGTTTAAGAATGATGTACAACGAATAACGCTTAACGCAAGAACTGATCATCCGAGCACGAGTAGACACGGCGTATCCCTTTTTAAAACGTACTTTCGAAAGTTATAAGTTTTGACAAGTCTCGACACTTCAAAACATCTAGAAATCTTTCTTCTTTTAGTAGTAATCGTCTATTAGTGTAATTCGTCTTATAGTGTATTTTTTCTTTGGTGTTATGTATTTTTTGATCTCTTAAGTTGTATTTTGTCTCTTAGTGTATTTAGTCTTTTAGTGTATTTCGTCTTTTAGTGCATTTTGTCTCTTAGTGTATTTCGTCTTTTAGTGTATTTCGTCTTTTAGTGTATTTCGACACATCAACGTTGACTCAATAGCTAAAAATGTTGACCTAAACTCGGCACTTACGTTTTTCTACATTTTATCATGAGTTTGATAATAAAAGTATATTTTGATGCTTTTATAAAGTTTACGAAATTTCGGCATGACCTTTCTAAAAATATCGACTTTCCATTTTTATCAACCTCGACTCGTGAAAGTATCCGTTTTACAAAGTACATCTCTTATTGACTCGAAAGCATATCCGATCTATTTTCGACAACACCTAAAATGTCGCAACAAATCCGTTCTAAACCTAAACCTTTTCGACTTTCAATTTTAACGCTTCCAACAAAACAAATCATTCGCTAATCTCTCGCCAACATAGTAACTCAAACATACGATAAATCTTAAATAAACGATATAGCCGTAATACTAACAATATACATATCAAAATAGTCACAGCGAACTTTTAAATGCAAAAGTACAACTACTTTTTATGTTCTTTCATTTATAAACAAAATATAAACTTAATGAGACTGTAGATTTTTATAGAAAACTAGATAATATTTTCACGACATCCCTTTTGACACCTTGTTTTGGGATGACATAACGAATGCAAAAGTACAACTTATTTATGAAAAGTTAAAGAAGACTTACAAGAAAAAAACACACGAAAGGTGGATTAAGAAATCAAAAACAACCACCTTTGATTTTATAAATTACCCGGATGAACTAACAATCAACACGAACAATATATCTTCAAGTGGATGATCAAAGATTAAAAACAAGTGGGTTTATGTGTGCTTGGTGTTTCGGCAAAGAGAGGAAAAGAAAGAAAGAAAGAGTAAAATGCAAATGTACTGTGTGTTAATGAAATGAGAAATGTAGTTAAGAGTAAATGTATAACAATCAAAATTACACACACACACACCAAGTTGTGGCCGAGGGTTAAGTGGACAAGGCGAAAAAGGGACAAGATTTGATCCTCAAATGGGAGTTTAGCAAGGACATGGTGCAAGCCCTTATGTAGGAAGTTGGTTTGACTAGTTAACTTGTAGCAAAATTCAAAAAAAATGAATCCTATGCATGCATGTATGTTGTAACCGGTTATGTATAGGCCAAAGGGGGACCAAAAATATTTTTCCCACTTTCTAGGATCACTAGTGCTCTTTTGTGAATTAATTTCCAAGACTTTGCATGCACATGTATATGCATAATTTAAACACGTATCACGTAAATAACGAATCGAGTAACGGTAACACGGAAAATTACGAAATTTTAAATATTGCTTTAAAACATAAAAACGCGGATATTGCCAAAATACTACAAAGTTTGGTGTCCCGGTTCGCTCCCGGAGACTATTCTCAGATAATAACGAAACAACTTCCCGGTTAAACGGTAAAGCTAAACGAAACATTTAAAAATTTAAATTACTACACGGAAACGGCTAACTTATTGAACGGAAATTCTCGGGTTGTCACATTCTTTCCCTGTTAAAGAAGCTTTGTCCTCAAAGCTTAGGACGCAACCTCTGCAGCGGGTGCAGAGTTGGTGAAAAGGTGCGGATATTTCTTTTGCATTTGGTCTTTTTGCTCCCAGGTGAACTCAGGACCTCTCCTGGAGTTCCAGCGTACTTTGACAATCGGAATACGACTTTGATTCAGACGCTTGACCTCACGGTCCATAATCTTGACATGTTCTTCAATGAAATTCAATTTGTCGTCAACTTGGATCTCATCCAATGGTATAGCAAGTGGTTCATCAGCCATGCATTTCTTCAAATTCGAGACGTGAAACGTACTATGAACTCTACACAATTTCTCTGGAAGTTCTAGACGATAGGCAACGGTTCCTACTTTGGCAATGATCTTAAAAGGTCCAATGTAACGAGGGTTCAGCTTTCCCCGTTTGCCAAAACGTATCACTTCTTTCCAAGGAGACACTTTCAGCATGACCTTATCTCCTACTTGAAACTCAAGAGGTTTTCGTCTTACATCGGCATAGCTCTTTTGACGATCACGGGCGGCTTGGATATGGCTCTTGATTTGAACTATTCTCTCGGTTGTCTCGTGGATGATCTCTGGGCCAGTGAGCTGACGAGATCGACACTTGCGCCCATACAATGCCTCAAACGGAGCAGTGAGCTGGTATGGTAACTGTTGTTATACGAAAATTCTACCAACGGTAAGTGTTTATCCCAACCTTTTCCAAAGTCGAGTACACAGGCACGTAACATATCCTCTAACGTCTGAGGATCTTATTCGATCCAGGGTGGATGGAATACTTTGACTTATGCGACTCATGCATAATCAAGGCCCTTAACTCTCCGAAACACGGAATCCA
>BQNB010099253.1:2112-24965 GCA_026074375.1 Tanacetum coccineum
TTGAGGTCTCTGCTGATGTTCCTAAAATTTTCATGTAAGAGTTTTGGGCTACTGTCACCAAACATCATTTCTCACTCCGTTTTAAGATGAATGGAAAAAGCCATACTGTTAATATTGACAACTTCAAAGATATGCTCAAGAGTTGCCCTAAACTCCAAGGCCAAAAATTTGAAGATCCTCTTTTTGAAGAGGAGATACTCTCTTTCATTCAAGATCTTTGACACACTGGTGAGATAAAGGTCTTATCTAATGTCAATGTTAATCACTTGCATCAACCATGGAGATCATTTGCTGCTATTATCAACAAGTGTCTAAGTGGAAAAACTACTTCATTGGAAAGTCTTCGCTTGTCACATGCTCAAATTCTATGAGGTATGTATCATAACAAGCATATTGACTATGTCCACTTACTTTGGGAGGACTTTGTATATCAAGTGGAAAACAAGAACTCAAAGAAGAACAATGACATTTTTTATCCACGTTTCACCAAAGTGATTGTCGACTACTTCATGGCAAAGGATCCGTTAATTTCAAGGAGAAACAAGATGTTCTGGCACACTGCCAAGGATGACTCCATGTTTACTACGATAAGGGTTATCTCCAAACATCAGGACACACAGTTATACGGTGCCATTCTTCCTCAGCATTTAACAAACCAAGCCATGTTGGAGTCCGAAGCCTACAAGACTTACTGTGATTATGCTACTGGTGAAAAGACTCTAAAAACAAAATCTACAAAGAAGAAAGCTGATTCTGAATCATCTCCCAAGACGAAGCCTACTCAAGCTTCTAAAGGAAAAATAATCAAGACTTCAGCTAAGGGAGATATACCTGCCAAGAAGAATCAATCAACAACAAAGTCAAAAGGTTTAACGGTGCTATCTTAGGTTGCTTTGACTGAAGCTGAACAAATGAAGATTGCTCTTGAAAGAAGCAAGACACAACAACACAACTCTCATGCCAGTGGTTCAGGTGCAGATGAAGGAACTAGTGTCACACCAAGGGTTCCCGATGTACCTTCTTATGATTCTGAGGCTGAGCAAATCTCTTAGAAGTCCAGTGACGAGGAAGATGATGATGAAGTAAACATGGGAGATGATAATGATGACGATGCTGATAATCAAGATGATGATGATCAAAAACATGATGGTCAAGATGATGAAGAGCAAGATGATGTTAATGAGCAAACTGATTCAGACAACGATGGTGATGACTTTGTTCATCCCAAGCTTTCCACTCATGATGAAGAAGATAAAGAAGAAGAGGATTCAGATCCAAGGGTTCATACACCGTCTCATGTTGAATCCACTGATGATGAAGATAGTGATGAAGAAATTCAAGGTGCGAATGTTAAGGGAGATGAACAAGATTGAAAGGATACAAATGAAGAGTCGAAAGCAAATGAAATTATTCTGGGAGTGAAATCAATCTGGTTGGAGAGATACTGAATGACGGATGCTCCACGCCACTATCATTCAAACTACACAAGTAATAGAAGACACTCATGTGATCATTACTCTGGTCAATCCTAAAGGTCAACAACAGAGTTCTTCTGTGTCATCTGGCTTCGTTTCTGACATGCTCTACCCCAGTCCAAATACAAGTATTGACTCTATATATAATCTTAACACTGATTCAACTTCACTGATAGATGTTCCAGTTACTACTATTGCTGAGCCATCTCTTTTGTCTGCAACAACTCTTCCTCCACCACCCACTCCTCTCATCACACATCTGCAACAAACACCAGTTCCTACACTAGCAACTGTTCTAAAGCTCCTCCCTACAAGATCTTCCCAACTTTGGCTCTTTATTCGGGTTTGACCATAGACTAAAAACTTTAGAAAAATGACTTTCTCAGAGTACAATCAAAACAAATCCAATTTGCTGCAGCAGTTCTTCAATTCCCAGCATTATTGTGGTACCTTGCTAACCAAGGTGATGGAAAAAAAAGGGGGGAAGAAAAAAAAAGGGGGGGGGGACGTTAAAATAGTTGTTCAATTACAGTCAGACAGACTCAGAGATGAAGCTCAAGCCGAAAATAAAGACCTACTCAATAAACTTGATGACAACATAAAGAAAATAATCAAGGACCAAGTCAAAGAACAAGTTAAGGCACAAGTCTCTAAGATGTTGCCGAAAATTGTGAAGACTGTAAATGAACAACTCGAAGCTGAGGTTCTGAGTCGTTCATCCAATGAATCTAAGACAATCTCATGCTGTAGCCGCCAACCTATCTGAATTAGAGCTGAAGAAGATTCTCATAGACAAGATGGAGAGCAATAAGTCAATAACATTCTGATGAACAAAATATTTCTACAAAGCACTGGTTGACGTTTACAAAAGTGACAAAACTCAGTACTTGACACTTATTGGAGATACTGTCTCGTTTAATAAGGTCGATGAAATTGATGAGGATAAAGACGAAGAAAACTCTGCCTGGATTTAAACTGGGGGCCAGAGAAGTAGAGGAAGCCAGGCTCATTATAAAGATTTAGAAGATCCCGCAAATCTGAAGTTCGAAATAGGTGTTTACTGAAGATCAACCTGATAAAGAGACCTCTCAGCTTCCTAATTGGGTTTCAGTAAAACAGCAAAAACCTCTACTCCCGATCATGATTGGAAACAAGACTTTGTACTCGATTTTTTATGGACCTGTTCAACCTTGGCTAAGCTCTTTGGCCCAGATGGAAGATCCACGTGAGTCATTTAATGAGTTGATGGACACTCCTCTTGATTTCTCAGCATTCGTGATGAACCGGCTTAAAGTTGATACTTTAACTCTAGAATTATTAGCCGGTCCAACATTCGAGCTGATGAAGGGATCATGCAAGAGTCTGGTAGAACTTGAATATTTCTTTGAAGAAGTCTACAAGGCAACCACTGATCAATTAGACTAGATCAACCCTGAAGGCCAGCAATATCCACATGATCTGCGAAAGCCACTACCATTGATACCTAATTCTCGAGGTCGTCGTGTCATACCTTTCGATCACTTCATCAACAACGACCTTGCGTATCTAAGTGGTGGTGTCTCAAGCCGAACATATACAACTTCAGTGACGAAGACCAAGGCTGCAGATTATGGCCATATCAAATGGATTGAAGATTTGGTCCCTAACACAATGTGGAGTCAAGTGCCTGTTAGCTACGACAAACATGCACTCTGGGGAATCTCACATTGGGGGCGAAAACGACAACAATTCTATGGATTTGCTGCTAACAGGGAATCTGCTCGAGATGCCTACTCCAAACGCAGAATCATTGCTGTCACAAAGCTTCAAATAGTCGAATGGAATAATTACAAGCATCTTGATTAGATCACTGTTCGTAGAGATGATGACAAGCTTTATAAATTCAAAAAAGGCGATTTCAATAGGCTTCGCATCCAAGACATCAAAGACATGCTGCTTCTTCTTGTTCAAGGCAAATTGACAAATCTCACTGTTGAAGAACGCCTAGCTTTTAATGTCTCCTTACGAATGTTTATAAGAAGCGTTGTCATCCAAAGACGTGTGGAAGATCTTCAATTAGGTGTCGAGAGTTACCAAAAGAAGCTCAACCTCACAAAGTCGGATATGTACAGATCAGATCTTAAACGAATGGAAGCTTATACAACATACTCCAATCCCAGAGGTTTCATTTACCAGAACAAAGACAAGAAAAACATATTGATGCGTATTGATAAACTACACAAGTTTAGTGACGGTACTCTTAATGATGTTCGAACTGCTCTTAATGATCGTCTAAAGGGAATTCGGATGAAGTATATGCCTTAGACTATCTGGAGACAAAGTGATAGAGATAAAGCAGGAACTATGATCCAGGTAATTGATAAACAGCTAAAGACCAGGAGGATTATGCGAAGCTTGGAGAAATTTGTTGGTGGGAGACCGTATGAGGGAGACTTTCGGTTGCTACAAAGGACCATATGATTTATCATATGATGTCCTCATCATAACAGGTCAATCCTTGTACGTAATTAATAACTTGTGAAATTTGTATATATGTAGTGTAGACATTATGGTGATATTAAGGAGTGATCGAGTATAAAATTTTCAAGAATTTCTTAGTAAAATTAAAAAATTTCAAATTATTGTACTCAACACTGTCTTATATTCCCTCAAATATTGAGGGGGAGCATTAAAATGTTCCTTTTAGTTAATGTGTAACATTTTGTCCCCGAAAGTTTAATCAATTGATATTCAAAATATCAAGGGATTAACATTTTGAATAAGGGGAGAAAATGTGATTAAACTGAATCTAATTTGTATTGAAATATGATCATATAAAATGGACTTAATGCACTCTACACTTAGCATGTACTACGATTACGGTGCACATATTAAGGGGAGCCTTTTAGTGGTGATGAAAAACTTTTAAATTGTAAATCTTTTGATATTTATATCAAACACTTTGATTGAAGTTTTCAATGATTTTGGTTTTGATTGTGATGAAATACTCAAAAGACCGACCATGTACTTAAATTTATGGAGTTATAAGGTGGTTAGGCATAGGTATTCAAATCCCATGATCCAGCTAGAACCGGAGGGATCTACCCAGGGATATCCACTAGTTAGTGTAGAAGTCCTTAGGTATGATACAAAAGGAGAAAAAGTGATAATCAGGAAAAGTGCCGACTGAGATGGAGCTAGTACTGGAACAAACCTAACAAGGTAGTAGCTATGAAGTCTCGGCAAGCACTAAAATAGTTGAAGAATTAAAAAGAATTGTAAGGATAAAGGGTGAAAAGAAAGAAGCCCTTCATACACTTAGGCAGAAACTGGGTCAATACATAAACTATCGGAAATACTAAGGTGTTGTCTGACATTGAAGATTATCATTGACCCAGTGACGCTAAGTACAGCCCTCCCTAGCCACTCAAGGTCTCTCAAAAGACTCTTGTTTCATTTCTCATAGAGATTACATGCATTTCTATCAACTTTCTCACTTCGAGTTAGTTGGTATTGAAAAGGTGGCAGTCTGCTCCAGCCTCTGATCACTAAAAACAAAGAGCACTATTGAGTCTAGAGCCAAAAGAGATCATCCATAAATCTCATTAGGACACGTGTCAAATTATGCTTGCGTAGTAATACAATGTAATTAACAAGATATACATTAAGAGTCCTACGCATTATCCTTATGATTTTGCCAAAACATCCGAGTGAAGATGGAAATCCTGGTTGAGCCAACATTAAACAAGCTCATGGTAGGTGACTTGTGCGATTCTATATGAATCAAAATTATGACAACTGGAAAGAAACAATGGTGCAATTCTATAAGAATTAAACTTGTTCCAGGTTATGAATTGACGATTGATGATGAATTTTGAAATGATTAACACTCTCTATGTGTCACAAAACCAATTTAGCAAGTGACACGTTGATTGATTTTCAAATTGATTTTTCTATTAAATCAGTGAGACCTCGTCTTGCTGGTTCACTCTACCGTGTTGTCTGCTTTGAAACGCTCTGGTAATGAGAACGGCTAGTGCAGCTTCGAAACCCTGTCAAGGAAATTCTTCGAAATTCTACCTGATCACAAGCAGTATTTATACTGATCAATAGGGAACCGTGGTTATTGCAACGGTATTCAATGAAGTAACAAAGACACTCTCGTCCATATATGTTGAGTATCACTAACCTAAACCTGCAGGTACTCCTGGCGATTAGAGCAGCTGATTCTCGACGAGTCACGATTCATAGCCACATGCTCATACCCGACAGACAAACATAAAGACATCATGAAAGGTCAAGTACATGTTTCAAGACTTTCGCTAATCTGATACCGTACGTCTTTCTTGAAGTGACAAAGTATTAAAGTTAAAGAATTTCAAGAAAGATGCAACATTAAAGCCTTTCAAGTCAACAAATCAAGAAAGGTATGAGCATGTCGGTCCAGAAGTCAAAAGTTCATGAGATGGCAAAGTTTACAAGATGGCGTAACGAGATTATGCTTGGCTGATGATCTAAAGGTGCTCAAGATCACAGTTTCACATTTAAGAACAAGCTCAAACCTAAAGTCAATGATCACTACATCAAATCACAAGTTAATGATTGAAGTATGCTAGGTTTAAATTTTGTAAAATGGAGTTACCTCCCTTAGGGGGAGATTGTTAGGAACACGAAAGTGTCGGTCACTTCCATAGATAACAGTCGTTAGCTCGTTAAGTAATTTTTGGAAACTTACATAGTTAGTTAGCTAAAAGCCCATGGATAAACCCATGAAGGCCTGAGCCCACGATCCATTATAAGTATATAAGCACCTCTCCATGCCTTGGAGAGGTGGTTGGTTGGTTGTATTTTTCAAATAGTTAATGCATTTCTTTTCTTTTACTTTCTCTCACTAGAAATACTTCCTTCCTTCCCACTTTCTCTCTCTAATTCTTGTTGTTAAAGATTACTAATATTCTTCAAGAAGGATGAAAGAGGCATTGTGATAAAGAATAAAGCAAGGTTGGTTGCTCAAGGGTACACATAAGAAGTAGGGATAGATTATGATGAGGTCTTTGCTCCTGTTGCCAGAATTAAAGCAATTAGGCTATTCTTAGCCTATGCCTCATTTAAAGACTTTGTGGTGTATCAGATGGATGTTAAGAGTGATTTTCTTTATGGTAAGATTGAAGAGGAAATCTATGTATGTCAACCACCAGGATTCAAAGATCCAAACTTCCCTAATAGAGTATACAAAGTTGAAAAGGCACTTTATGGACTGCATCAAGCTCCTAGACCTTGGTATGAAACCTTGTCAACTTGTTTATTGGACAATGGGTTTCAGAGAGGAAAATTGACAAGACTTTGTTTATCAGAAGAGACAAAAGTGATATTCTGTTAGTTCAAGTATATGTAGATGATATCATTTTTTGCTCTACAAAGAAGTCATTATGTAGGAGTTTAAGAAGATGATGTGTAAGAAGTTTTAGATGAGTTCTATAGGTGAACTCACATTCTTCTTAGGACTGCAAGTAAAGCAGAAGGAGGATGGGATTTTTATCAGTCAAGACAAGTATGTGACTGAGATTTTGAAGAAATTTGGTTTTACTGATGTCAAGACAGCAAGCACACCTATGGAAACTTAAAAGGCTTTGCTCAAGGATGGGAGATGGTAAAGAAGTGGATGTTCATTTATATTGATCAATGATTGTCATTATGTACCTTACCTCTTCAAGACTGATATTATGTTTGTAGGTATGGTGGCATGTGCAAGATACCAAGGTCAACTAAGGTGTCAAATCTCATGCTGTGAAAAGAATTTTTGTTACATAAGGTCAACCATAAATTTGTGAATTTGTATCCAAAGATTCACATTTGATTGGTATCATACATGATAGTGATTATGCTGGATCAAGCTTGGATAGGAAGTCAACAATAGGAGGTTGTCAATTCCTTGTGTAAAGATTGATATCATGGCAGTGCAAGAAACAAACTGTGGTTACAAATTCCACAACTGAAGCTGAATATGTTGTTGCTTCAAGTTTCTATGGACAAGTACTATGGATTCAAAATTAACTTCTTGATTATGGGTACAACTTTATGCATATCAAAATATTTATTGACAATAACAATACTATATGCATTGTTAAAAATCTTGTTTTTCATTAAAAACAAATCATATAGAGATTAGACATCATTTTATTAGAGATAGCAATGAAAAGAAGTTAATTCAAATGGTTAAAATCCACACTGATAAGAATGTTGCAGATTTGCTTACAAAAGCTTTTGATGTAAGTAGATTTCAATATTTGATTGCTAGTATTCGAATGCTTAATCTTTAAAATCTTTTATCTCTTTTAAAATAGTTTTGAATGGATTAGTACTGTTATTTATGTCAATAAAGAGTTTTTGCTGTTAAGTATAATTAGTGCTGCTAGTTATACTTAATACTGCTGAGTTAATGCTGTTAGTTATAATTACAACTGCTAAGTATAATTAATACTGTGCTTTTTGTGAAAATTGCTTTGGATTGTATTTTGTGGTTTTTGGACTAACATCTTGTAGGAAAAGCAAAGAAAAATGTTAGATTAATGATTTTTGGGGGGGGGTTGGGGGAAATTTGCTGTGTAAAATAGACAGAGGGATTTGGTGAGAAAAAGAACTGAGAGAATTGGTAAGAATAAAAACAGAAAGAGAGATGTGTGAAATATAAATAGACAGAGTGATTTGGTGAGTAAAAGAATTGAGAGAATTGGTGAGTTGAAAAACAGAAAGAGAGACAGAGTGTTTGGACTGAAATTTGAGTTAATGCTGGTAATGAAAGTTAATGCTGCTAGGCATAAACTTACTACTGCTGTGAAAGTTAATGCGGCATAGGCATAAAACTTTACTACTGCCTGTTAAAGTTAATGCTGCTAGGCATAAACTTACAACTACTAGTGAAAGTTAATGCTTCCAGGCATAACTTACTACTGCTGGTGATGGTTAATGCTGGTGAGGGTATTTTCATAAATACTTCAATTAAAGGTTTCAATCATTTGTTTCATCAATTTTAATCTTTCAAATACTCTTTAATTATAAACCCTAACCTCACATTTTTTCACCATATCAAAAACCCACACATGTCGACCTAAACTTCGCTGATACTCACAACATGGTCGCGTTTTTGGCTAAACCCACTGAGAGTGAGGGGTTTGAACAAATTGTTGATTTTCTGAATGCTCACACCATAAAGTATGCTTTAACAGTTAATCCCACTATATATACTTCATGTATTAAACAATTTTGGGCTACTGTAGAGGTAAAAACTGTTAATGGGGAAATTCAGTTACAAGCCCTAGTAGATAGGAAGAAGGTGATTATCACTGAAGCGATTGTGAGAATAGATCTTCACAAGGTAGTGATGGAAGTGCTGGTAAGGTGCTGCAGTGATGGTGATGTGGTGATGAGGTCATGGTGATGAAGGTGGTGGTGAGTCATGGAGGAGCTTGAGGTATTTATTTAGTTTATACATGGCTGTTTTTGGACATCCAACATTAGTCTTGGTAAAATGGTTGCCATTTACAAACCGTAACTCCGATGAAGCTCAAACCAGTAAGCATGGTTAGATATTTTAGTCCTCTACAACTTTTAGTTTTACATATTTAGGGGTTACTATACAAAAATTTAGAGATAATAGCCATTTACTACAGGTGTGCAGAATCTGCGCACCTTTGCCATTTCGGCTATTAAGATTTATGCAAGTATTTTTGGATAATCAACTGGAAGGAATGATAAATCACAACAGAATTTATATTGCACCATCTCACACAAAGAAGGTTTTTGCTAATATGAAGAGGCAAGGAAAGGACTTTTCTGGTAGAGTAACACCCTTGTTCTCAACTATGATGGTGCAAGCTCAACAGGAACAGGGTGAAGGTTCAGACATGCCAACTATTATTCCACCATCAACATCACGACCTCAAAGGAAACAAAGGCCTAGGAAACCCAAGAGAAAGGACACTGAGATTCCTCAATCTAGTGTTCCTGTAGAGAATGTAGTAGATAAGGCTATCTATGAGGAGAGGGATGACAGTTTGGAAAGGGCTACCACTACTGCTACTGGCTTAGATGCAGAGCAGGACAGAGGTAACATCTCTAAGACCCAATCCAAGGCAACACCTAATGAACCAAGTTCCATTGGAACTAGTTTAGGTGGTGGTCCCAGGCGCCAAGACACCATGGGGGATACCATTGCTCAGACTAGGTCTGAGAATGTATCTAAATTTTCCAATGATCCACTGCTCGCAGGAGTTAACACACCTCGAAGTGGTGAGGATAGTCTGCAACTAAAGGAATTGATGGAATTTTGTACCAAATTGCAACAAAGAGTTCTTGACCTAGAAAACACAAAGACTGCTCAAGCACAAGAGATTACAAGTCTGAAAAAGAGAGTCAAGAAGCTAGAGAGAAAGAAAAAGTCAAGAACTCATGGTCTTAAAAGGTTATACAAGGTTGGTCTGTCTGCTAGAATTGATTCCTCAGATGATGAAGCTAGTTTGGGTGATCAGGAGGATGCATCCAAACAGGGGAGGAAAATTCATGATATTGATGCTGATGAAGACATCACCCTAGAGAATGTTCATGATGCTGATATGTTTGGAGTGCATGATCTTGATGGTGATGAGGTGTTTGTAGAAACTAAAGAGCCTGTGGTTAATGCTGCTACAACTACAAGTACAATTCCAGTTAGTGTTGCCAAAGATTTATCTGATGTTGACATGACTTTAGCTCAAGCACTGGCAGAATTAAAGAGTGCTAAACCCAAGGCTGTTACAACTGCTGCTACAATAACTACAACTGCTGTTACAAGACCCAAGGCTAAAGGGCTTGTTATTCAAGAGCAGGAGCAAGCATCTACACCAATAACTTCTTCAAAGGACAAGGGTAAAGGAATCATGGTTAAAGAACCTTTGAAGATGAAGAAGAAAGATCAAGTCCTCTTTGATGAACAAGAAGCTATAAGGCTACAAGCTCAATTTGATGAGGAAGAGAGGATTGCAAGAGAAAAAGAAGAAGCCAATGCTGCCTTAATTGCATAATAGAATGATATTCAGGATAAGGTTAAGACTGACTATGAATTAGCTCAAAGGCTACAAGCAAAGGAACAATAAGAGTTGACAATTAAAGAAAAGTCTAAACTATTTCAACAACTCTTTTAGAAAAGGAGGAAGCACTTTGCAGCTAAGAGAGCAGAAGAAAGGAGAAATAGACCACCCACAAAAGCTCAACAAAGGAGTATAATGTGTACCTATCTAAAAAACATGGCAGGATGGAAGCCCAAAGACTTAAAGACTAAGTCCTTTGCCAATGTTCAAGAGTTATTTGATAAAGCAATGAAAAGGGTAAACACATTTGTTGATATGGATACAGAATTGGTGGGAGGTAGTGAAGTACGAGTAGAAGGCAGTGAGACAAGAGCAGAGGATAGTTCAAAGAGAGCAGGAGATAAGCTAGAACAAGAGAAGGCAAAGAAGCAGAAGGTGGATGAGGATAAAGAAATAGCTGAGCTTTTAAGTCTAATGGAAATTGTTCCTGATGAAGAAGAGGTAACAGTTGATGCTATTCCTTTAGCTACTAAGCATCCAACTATAGTTGACTGGAAGATCCACAAAGAGGGAAAGAAAAGCTATTACCTGATAATCAAGGCTGATGGAAGTTCAAAGGTGTACCTAGTATTCAGTCATATGCTTAAAAGTTTTGATAGAGAATACTTGGAAACTTTATACAAATTGGTAAAAGCTAAGTATGGATCAACAAGACCTGTAGAGGACTTGGATTTAGTTTTATATGGAGATTTGAAGACAATGTTTGAACCACATGTAGAGGATGATGTATGGAAAAATCAATCAAACTACAAAGTATTGGATTGGAAGCTATATGATTCATGTGGAGTACATTCATTAAGGAAGCAAAATATACACATTCATATGTTGGTAGAAAAGAAATATCCTCTTACACCATCTACAATTACATATATGCTGAGCAAGAGGCTTCAAGTTGATAATTTCAATGAAATGGCATATCAGCTTCTTAAACTTCTCACAAAACAGCTCAAGAATAAATAAAGTGTTTGGAAGCATCCTCCTGGTGATTAATGAAGCTTTCAATGAAGAAACTTGAGATTTTGAAGAAGAATATCAAGTTTAGGGGAGGATTGTTGGGATTAAAAGACTTCTTAATGCTGTTGGAGTTACTGCTACTCTTATGGAAATTACTACTGCTATTGGAAGTTAAGACTGTTAAGGTATTAGTTACTGCTGCTAAGCATGAATTAGTGTTGTTAGTAATCTTAATGAAAAATATGCTAAGTAGTTAGTACTGCTAGTTACTACTGCTAGTGTATATTACTATTGCTAGTTACTACTGCTAGTAATGTTAGTACTGCTAGAATAAAGTTAGTACTGCTAGTGTAACTTAGTACTGCTGATGAAGATTGAAGAAAATATTCTAAGTAGTTACTACTGCTTGTACACAGTTAATGCTGCTAGTGTATAAGTTACTAATGCTAGTGTTCAGAGTTAATGCTGCTAATACAAATTTAGAACTGCTGAAAGATTAAAACTACTGAAAGAGTTTCTACTGTCATGGGATGGATAAAGACAGAAGAAGAGATCAATAATACTTACGAGATAAGTATTAACTATTTATGTAAAATATATGTATATATCTTATTTGTTTAAAAGATTTGATATACTTAGGAAAGTATTGTAGCGACTAGGATAATTTGGTGTATAAAAGGAGGGTCTAGGGCATACGAGTTTGGTATCATAACAATTTGTACCAAAATGATCAGTAGTATTAGAGTTGTTCATTGTTTATGGTTTGTAACCCTAATACTAGTTAGAGTATTCGTATTAATATATTGAAGCTTTTGTTTATTAATCTGTGTGTTCATTAGAATTATTGTTTCATTGAGGAATTCTTCTTATATTAAAGATTAGATTATGTATAATCTTTAGTATTATCAAACAAAGTTTCTATCTTAGTTTTGTAGGATTTATCTTGAAATAAACTAAACCTTACACAAGCTAAGTAATTAAAGATTCATTCAAGTGGGTATCAACAAAGATACGTACTAGCAAGAAGTTGTATTGGTGGCCCAATATGAAGGCTGAGATTGCCACCTATGTTAGCAAGCGTCTAACATGTGCAAAACTTAAGGCAAAGTGCCAAAAAAGATTTGGTTTGTTGGTTCAACCAGAGACTCCCCAGTGGATGTGGGAAAATATAACCATAAACTTTGTCACGAAGCTGCCAAAAACGTCAAATGGTCACGATACAATTTGGGTAATCGTTCACCGACTCACAAAATTTGCACACTTCCTACCAATGAAAGAGACAGACTCAATGGAGAAACTAACGAGGCTTTACTTGAAGGAAGTAGTCTGAAGGCATGGAGTGCTAGTTTCAATTTCTTATGATAGAGACATAGATTCACCTCTCATTTCTGGCAGTCACTCCAAAAAGCTTTAGGTACTCGTTTAGATATGAGCACCACTTATCATCCGCAAACTGATGGCCAAAGTGAAAGAACTATTCAAACACTAGAGGACATGTTATGCGCCTGCATGATAGATTTTGGAAATGGCTCGGATAGACATTTTCCTCTAGTAGAGTTTTCGTACAATAACAGTTATCATACGAGCATTAAGGCTGCACCGTTTGAGGCATTATATGGTCGTAAGCGTCGATCACCTGTCTTGTAAGGTATCGAGATTCATGATAGGTCGGGGAAGCTCAAAGTAAGAATAAGCCATCATAAAGAGAGAGAGAGAGAGATAGTATTTTCACTATTTTTTAAAACTTTATTAAAAAGAAAATGAAAGGAAAATACAATTGGAGCTTCACCCTCTAATGTTGATTAGAGGGTGTTATTTATAGTCCTAACATAAGGGAAGTTTCATCTAAAGACACTTCGAGTCCTTGTGTTTTAACTTAAATATAAACTATTGTAATTTCCATAATGACATCACATTTTCATTCCTAACAATCTTCCCCCAATGTGGCGGCATATGTATTACTTACAATATGTCTTACAAGTACAAATAGCTAAAGATAAATGCAGTTTGCTTTGTCTTCAACATGTTCTTCAGCTCTTTTCTTTACCTGTAGAAAATACAATGTAATCCGTATAAACTGAGTTGACTTTCCCCCAATTCATACTACATGTCTTCAAGTAGTTCAACTACTTCCCCCCAAACAGACAACCATTAGAAGCAAATCTGAAACTTTGATGTAGTTGACATATCTTCTAACTATAGCAGTTTAAGCTCGCAGCAAAATTTGTAGAAGATGAAGTAAACCACACTTAGCAACAAATCTGACTTCTTCATTGCAGTTAAGCAGCAAATCTGTTCAGGGGAACATGCAAGAAATCAACAAGATCTTCTCATGTATGCACATACTTCACACAAAACAAGCCGTAGAGGTTAAAACTATAACACCAAAGTCAATTAAGTCCTGGATGGTGTGTACATCAAAGTCAACTAAGTCCCGAATGCATACATTTCTTCCCCCTGATTGTTGCAATCTATCAAAATATTAAACCAAAAGAGAAGATAGTCGAAAGAGTATGAAAGAGAATAACACAAGTACACCTTTCTTCCCCCTGATTGCATTCGATGACCATCGAAAAAATCATAAACGGTGTACATCCGAATATTTGATATAACGACCATATGTGAAGTAGAATAAGTTCGATTCAGCACAAAAACTATCCTGTGAGAATCAACTGATTCGTTTCTCCTCTGACTTATTCAATTCTAACCTCGTATTCTGTCGGCTCTCTATAATCACTACTGATGGAGATAACTCAGTATAACAAACTTGATGCTGAAGTAGAATAACCCAAACTTGTGTCTTATGTCTTGTACTATCCATGTGACTCCAAATTTATATTGGATACTACAACATAATTCCTTGAAGTATAAGTAGACTAAAGTCTCTTGACAAATCCTCAACTATGTGAGACACTGAGCACTACAATGTGACTCCTTCAAGTGATAGCAAATGCACGCATTGAGCAGCAACTTCTACGTTTGTAGATCACACATTGTTAGATTTAACAAGTCTTCATCAACAACAGTTATATCCTCAAACAAGTTATCTTTAAAGTCATCATCTAACCAACCCCGACTTTAAGATATGATAAGAACACGCACCTGAGAAATTCCACTTCAACGTCAAATGAGTGATAAAAACCTATCCCCGTAGACATTTCTTGCGGTTAAATTCCAAAACTAGCTTTTTTAACGGTGTAAGTGAATCTTCGATATAGGATCTTTTAAGCGAAACGTGATGTTTTTATCAGTCCATGTATAATAAAATGCGGTTAAATCATTGGACTAGCCCACTCTTTTTTTGTGTGTGTTGACCAGCCTACCAATATTTTTGGTACCAATTGCTTTCAGCCCAAATCATTGTCAAGTCCAAACATAAAAAAAATCTTTCCAGCCCAATATTACCTATTATGAGTTATAGTCCAGTCCATTTTAGTATTAATACTTATCAAAATGACAATATATAAGATCAAAAATTCACAACCCTAATATCATTTCAACATTTCTTCCACCCCAACTTTCCTTCTAGATCATATACATCAACAGTCAAAAGCATAAGCTCTTACAGCCTTATCTCTTCAATGATAAAACAATAAACACTCATCCATCCTTATAACTCTATAAGCAACCATAACAACAACTATGAATCCCATAAAACAATCATCAGTCATACGAAACCACAACTCCTTCTTTTACCTTCGTCTATCCACACGAAAACACAAACCTTGTTCCAATTCTAAAGACCCTCAAAGAACTCAAGAACATATAGGCTCAAGATCTTGTTTAAAAAGGTCTGAGGTAGGTTAAATATGTAGTTTTGCATTTTGTGAGTCAAGATCAATGATGAAACATTTTCGTGTTTATGAGCTGTTAAAGTTTACACCTTTTTTGTTGAACATGAAAAACTATGAGCTGGGATCTTGATTTTGTGTTTCAGTTTTCGAGTCTTGTTTGGATGTGTTTGAGGAGAATGATGGGTTAGGATTAGAAAGAATGTGATGAAGTTGTTACAGTGTTGTTGATGGGTTTGTTGTTGTGATAATGTTTTGGTATTGTTGATGAGTTGAACACAACTGAGTCCAACTCAGTTATAAACAAGTTGACTCGCTTGATGTTGTTTATTACAGCTTAAGTCATCGTTACAAAACCAAACATCATCTTGAACATCACCAAAACCCCATCTACGAAACTGAAATCTCATTTACGAAACCATCCATCCATACGAAACCTCTTACGTAATCACCTCTTACGAAACCAAAACCACAATACGAAACCCTACTTATGAAACCATCAACCACTCGTACGTAGCCATATTTACGAAACCACATTTACTTTACTTTCAGTAACCGTATATGAAACCGTTAACTATTTACGAAAGCACTTTTAAAACGGTTTCTGAAACCTCATACATAGCCATGCTTTCGTAAATTCCTTAGCAGTTACCAAAACCTCCATTTTTCACGTTTTTTGAAACTGTTAAAAGTTGTTAAGCAAATGATTGCATAGGAATGTACAGTTTTTGACTTTTGAATTGTTGAAACTATTATTGGACGCCTTTAGGACTTGTAGTGGATTTGTTTGTAGTTACAAAATTGTTATTGGACTGATATGAATATGGATTGTTATTGATAAAATATAAACTAAAAAGTATTGATTTGGACTGTTTTAATTATTGCGGACCATATCGAACGGAATAAGCACAAATAAGCACTAAATACGCATCAAATAATCTAAAACTGATCAAAATAAGCATGATGAATAAGCATGAAAACATCATGAATCACTGTCTGGCTCTCGTACCACTTGTTAGGAATCTCGATTCGCGATCTTGGGTGATCGAGGAAGCTGAAAGTATGAATAAGCCATAATAGAGAGAGTATTTTCACTATTTTTCAAAACTTTATTAAAAGGTAAAAATAAAGAGAAGATACAAATGGGAGCTTCACCTTCTAATGCTGATTCATGGGGAGATTGATGAACCTAAAGTCCAAGAAAGAACTTCATCTCACCCATCATTTACATTTCAAAATTATATTTCATAAGTTTTGAAAATCTGTTCGAGAAAACTGGATTTGTTGAACCAAAAATTATGTCATCGACATATATTTGAACAATTAAAATGTCATCCCCGTGTCTTCTCGTGAACAGTGTTGGATCAACAATACCTTTTGTGAAATGGTGTTCAATCAAGAATGAGGAAAGCTTGTTATACCATGTGTTGGGGGCTTGTTTGAGATCATACATAGCTTTCTTAAGATGATACACGTGATTAGGAAAGTCTAGATCTACAAATCCGTCAGGCTAACTTACAAAAACTTCTTCTTTTAGTGGTCCATTGAGGAATGCACTCTTGACATCCATCTGGTAGATAGTGAAGTTCTTATGAGCTGTGTATGCCACAAACATTCTGATAGCTTTGAGTCATGCAACTGCAGCAAACAAATCCTCGAAATCTATTCCCTCTTCTTGACAATAATCCTTGGCGACTAAACGAGACTTATTACGAATAACCGTGTTTTCAACATCTGTCTTGTTTTTCCAAAGCCATTTGACCGCAATTATGCTTCTACCAACAGGTCATTCAACAAGCTCCCACACATCTAATCATTTAAACTGGTTAAGCTAATCGTGCATTGATTCTATCCAGCTATGATCAAGCATAGCTTTCTTTATGTTTGTGGGTTCTGTAGTACTCACTGTTAATGCTTACATGCACATCTCAGCATCTGTATAGAGTCTACCTTTTGTCGTTACAGGCTTGGAAGGGCCACCAATCACTTGCTCTAATAGATGATTCTTTGTCGATATATTAGTTGAGCGATGTTTTGGTAGAACTCGTGCATATTTGACGGATCCTGGTATGTTGAAGATGACTCAGCTTCTTCTACTACAGGAGTACAAAATGGATTTATGAAAGTGTTTTCGTCAAGTTCTGCAACGTCTTCTTGAACTAATTCATCAGCGTTATCATCCAAGACTGGAGTTGTAGGTTTATTAGCGATTGGTTCTTCTAATAAGGATACTAATTGAGGAGATTCATTTGTTTCAACGATGATTGAAGATGATGAAGGAATGTCTTCATTATTGAAAGTATTTGCAGCATAATTGTTTGACACTGAGGGAGTTCTCATCTCACAGTATTCTTCATATAAAGGACCAAACAAGTTATCCAAGTTTTCTTTTGATGGTATTTCATTTGAGTCTTCTGATGAATCTTGAAAATTCGAGTAGTAAAGACCAGGTCCTAAATTGTTGTATTCATAATCCATCGTTATAAGCTCATCAAATTTCACATGAATGGTTTCCATAATCTTTCTTGTTTTGCGGTTATAGATTCAAAACCTTATTAATGTCTCAGAATAACCAATAAAAATACCAATGTCTACCTTTGGTTTCATCTTCCCAAGATCATCATGATCATTTATTGGATAACACAATGATCCAAACACATGAAAGTATTAAACATTAGGTTTTCTACCCTTAATCAGCTCGTAAGGAGTTTTGTTGTACCTCATGTGTACTAAAGAGAGATTTTGAGTAAAGCAAGCATTGGAAATAGCTTCTGCCCAAAGGAATTCCAGAGATTTTGAAAAGACAAGCAATGTGCAGGCAACCTCGACAAGTGTTCGATTTCTTCGTTCAACAAAACCATTTTGCTGAGGCGTTCAAGCAATTGAAGTTTGATACTTAATTCATAGCTTTTCATAACGAGACCTCAATTTCTTGTTTCTAAACTCAATACTATTATTAGACCGGACCTTAAGGATTTAAACCCACATATTCCGTTGAATATGAGTAATGAACTTAATAATCATCTCTAGAGCCTCATCTTTTGTTTGAAGAAAATACACCTAAGTGTAACGAGAGTAATCATCGACAATAACCAGAATATATCTTTTGTTGTTAATACTTTCTACACTCATTGGCCCACACAAATTCGTATGAATCAATTATAGCTTAGAATGTGTACTTGACTACTTGGAACCAATTTAGGTGTGAGAATGGCTTTCTTGCTCTTTCCTTGCTCACAGGATGAACATAAATGATCTTTATCATACTTAAACTTTGGAAGCCCATAAACTAGATCTTGTTTAGTGACATGATTAATAGTACCAAAATTCAAATGAGAAAGTCGATAGTGCCATAACCATGATTTTGTTGATGTGGCTTTGAACATTAAGCAAATTGGAGATGATGTTGCAATGTTAGAAATGGAGATGGTGTAGAGATTAGAATAACGAGAACCGGTAAGTAAGTCTTCACCTTTAAATTTTGAACGAAGCATTTTTAAGGGATCTCACTTGTTTCACAGCCTTGAGATTTAAAAAGAAAACCCCTGAAAACTACTATAATAATCAGTGCCTACTAAACAATACTTTTTATTTTGGCATAAAACTTCTAACAAAAGGTGGACCAAAAGATCCATGGTGGCAGGCATAACAATGGCTTAGTAATGGGATTTAAGGCCTTGGTCGTAACAAGAAGGCTCCTATGTTGCTTCTGCCTTTAAGTATGACAGGCACACATGTTTGTAACATGTCTAAATCTTTTTAAAAAGAGGCAGGATCTCCTTCTCTTACAAGATTATCCTTATGACAAGTTTTACTTAATAATTCTAATAAAATATATATGACCAAGCCTTCTATGAATTAATGCCATTAGCAATTATGATTCTCTCAATGTATCCTTGCAACAAGACAAGTTAAACTATCTTTAGGAACTATGTTTATATTTCATATCAAAACTGTACATGTTATCCATGTCTCTAGGAAATTTTAAGTAAGTATCTGATTTTCAACAGGCAACTTAAAATTAGGAGATAGGAGACTCGACATTCATAGTCAGTAAAGAGGAACATAGTTCTTTTTTGTCAATCAAGATAGCCATCTGTGAGACAGCTAAAGATGTAATACTTTATTAACTCTTATACAAAGTATACATCATCAAAATCAAGATTATTCAGTTTTAATAGGACATTTGCCAGTAAATTTCTGACTCCATGAGCCTCCTCCATCCAAAATTAACATAACCTCCATCAAAGTCTTATGAAACGTTGAGAAAGAATGGTGTTTTCTGTTCCAGTTCATTTGCCTCTGATGCATGCCACTATCAACAAAGCCTTTAATCATTTAGTTAATGATTGCTCTAGAATCTAGAGAATGCCATGATAGCCATGTTGCCTAATTTACTTCCTGCTGCCATGATCAACTTCCATCAAAATCCAACACCATCTATATCAACAATGCCTTTTCAAACATCTTCCAATCTTTACTGCCTTTTGTTATCTAACCTTGATTCCAATTTCTGTTGTCTTTACTTCTAGGTGCTCGCATCATCATTCCTGGCAAAATGTCCCATTTTATGGCAGTTGAAACATTCTACCATTGATTTATCATATCCAGCGGTGCTGCTTCCATCAATGATGATTTTCCTTCCAGTTCTCTGATAGAACTTTCTTGCCCTCATGCTTAGTAGTGCCATGTTCCACTTTAAATCCATTTATTCCAAATGCACACATGAAGTTGCTTCCAGTCTCATGAACTAGTTGAGACCCTTTCCTTTTGGTTGAGTGGGATAAAGAGGCATATACTATTGCATCACTAAAAGCTAGCAAAATACAAATTTCAGTACAAGGCAGTATTAAACCTTTGTGTAGCAGTAACTAACTTCAGGGTTTAACAGTATTAATAATAATTAGTACTGCTTGCACCGAGTAGTTACAAATTGCCAAGTTTTATCATCATTTCTTCACAGCAGATTTCTAACCTTCTGTTCAACAGATTTTAAAATTGTTGTACAAATCATAGCCAAACCCAAAGTATCAAAATCAGTTTGTTCATCCAAAACTACCCGACATGCTTATCCCATTCAGAAGGTAAGCTCCTTAAAAATTTTACATTTTAGATCTTCTATGGAGGAGTAACCACACCCAAAATTGCCAATCTACTAACAAGCCTTTGAAGCCTGTTAAAGATAGAATCAAGTGATTCTGAGCTTGAAGCACTAAAGTTTTCAGTACTATTGTTTTAAACATGAGCCTTGTGGTGTCTTCTTATGTTGCATCATGTCCCTCCAATTTGAGCTTAAATTGCAAGCAAAACATTGATTGTCTGCTCAACATACTGTGTCGAAGGTAAGTTGATGAACAAACAGTAGACTTCTTGCCATGAGCAATAAACTTCTTGCCTTTACATCATTCTTTTTACACGTCTTTTCTTCAATAGTAGAAGGCATAGTCATCTTTGTTCCTGTTGATGTACCAGTTTCTGATGGTGTTGTTACAGGAATAGGTACCCATGAATTCCCATTCTCTATGACCTCCCATAGAGCATAATCCTATATCTGAAAATACTGTTTGATCCTGATCTCCCACATCTCATACACCCTGAGTTTGAGCATAGGAAGCTTAGCCAAAGCATTGTTCTGAGTATTCTCCAACTCCATTACTTCTAGATCAAAGTTTATCAAAGCACAAGATCTGATATCACTTGTTGATCCCACGCCTCGATCGATTCTTTACCTTGTAAAGAGTATGTCACCTTGGATAAATCCAAAATAACAATGGTAGAGACTTTGTATGTATATCAAAGTGTATGTGGAAACTACACTTCAATACTCTAGAAGTATATATCAATGAAACAGTACTTAAATAAAGAACAATGAACAAAACACAAAACTGCTTCAATATTATTGATAATACGAGTACTCTTGATTAGTATTAGGATTACAAACCTTGAAGCTTTACGTTCTTTTTCTAAGATGTATCTCTATCTCTTTTGCATCTCTAAAACCTTAACCTAGGATCTCCTTTTATACACCACAAGGAGTCCTTTACAAGATAACTATCAAACTTTTAGGATCAATAACAATCATAATCATATACAAATCTTCCTAAAATATAAACGATATACATACCATATTTATCTCATAGTATCCTTATCTCCAAGTCAGTAGCTTTGACCATCAGCAGTATCAATCTTTCTTCTAGCAGTATTAACTAACACTTGGCAGTACTAAGTTTGTACTGGCAGTACTAACTCCATTAGTACTGTTATACCTTGGCAGTATTAACTCTTGATAAAGATTTATTCCCAACAATCCTCCCCTAAACTTGTGATTTATCTTTAAATCCTAAGTTTCTTCTGGATTAAATCTTCTTGTCTTCTGATGATGATTCTTTCAAACACTCTTCTACTTCTGCACTTGAGATATGATGAACTTTAGTAGTTCATATGCTTGTGTACTTTCATGATCAACCTCCAATCTCTTATTCAACATCTTTGTTATCATCTCTTGACTTAGAGGGTATTTCTTCTCTGTCAGCATATGTATGGCTATACCATTTTGCATCAGTAAAATGTGAATACCACAAAAATCATATAAACTCCAACTTATCACATTATATTCATGCTGATTCTTCCATATTTCATCTTCTTCATCAGGCTCAAATAAAGTATGCAAATCATATCCTTCTGGTCTTGAAGCACTATACCTTTCTTTGACTAGCATGTGTAAGTCCATAACATCTTGTCTATTAAAGTCTTCAAGCATCTCACTCAAAACCTTATAGCTCTTGGAACTGCCATCTCCTCTGAAGACTTCATAATACATGAAATTTTCTGTCAGAACACAAGTCTTCCAATATACTTTGTAGATAGAGATTCAACATCTTCTACAACATCTTCTATTGGAACTATGTCTAAATATCCTTTGAGATCTTCCTTCTCAGCATCTTCCTCCATCTTTTGTCTCTTAACAGTACTTCTTGTGCTTTTTCTATGAAGATATTTCTTTCTTTTTGCTCCAGATTCTTTAGACACTTCTTTCATTTCCTTTTGTGTATCAACATCTTCTTCTTTAATCTTTTTAGGAGACTTTATCTTTTCATTTCCTTTTGTGTATCAACACTTCTTTCATTTCCTTTTGTGGCCTAATCTCATTATAAGACATTCCCTTGAAGTCACTAATCTTGTAGTTTCCCAGATTCTTTAAGTATTTAACCATATTCCTCCTTGCTTGGGCAACTGTCTTTGGTTTCATCTTTAGAGCATGATACCTTATGACTGAAGGATCATTCCAATTTATCTTCTTAGATGACTTGGCTTCAGACATAGCTCTTTGCCCTTCCTCTTTATCCCATTGTCTAGCAATTTCTTCATCCCTTGCAATCTGTGCCCTTTGTTCTTCATCCATTTGTTCTTGCAGTCTAATGAGCTTCAGTAAAACTCAACCTTTCTTGTTCAAGCTCTTTCTTAGACTTCTTCTCGGGCTAAGACTCTGTCATTGTTGCTTTTCCCTTGTCTTTTCTTGTCCTTTCCTC
>BQNB010099254.1:0-24965 GCA_026074375.1 Tanacetum coccineum
ATTGGCTTAAAAACCCTTCGTTAATTTCGTTGTAATATTTTTTCTAGCTTCTTGCTAGTTGTGTTTTAATAAAATTCCGCTGTTCAAAAAAAAACCAACAATATAAAGCACAACACAACTATCGAACTATGTAAGTAAATAAGTGAAGAGATAAGGAAAGAAACGATCAAATCAAGACACCAAGATTTATAGTGGTTCGGCAACGAAGCACATCTTCGTTCCAACTCCACTCCCCGAGTACTCCACTCGAGATTTCACTATGTCAACAAGCTCCCTTAAGGCGGAGAAAACCGTTTACACGTTGCTTACTTTCTTTTCCGACACCAAGCTAGATGTAAAGTCTTAATCTTAGGTAGAACCAATCTACAACTACACAAAGTCTTCACACACTCTCACAAGGTACACACCCTTGGATTGACACACAATCTAAATCACATCAATATACAATTTACACAATTGGATCTACACTTGATCCAATTAATACAACAACACAAATTAAATGAAATGAAGATATGTGATCTTGAAGAAGAAGAGGAGAGATCACTTGATAACAATTCGTATGAAGAAGAATAGGAATGTTCATCTCTTGCACTTGATTAGAGGATGAAGAAGAAAGGAAGAAAGAATTAATCACTTGAAACAAGATCAAGAAATGTTAGTGATCAAGTAATGTGATTTAGAAAGAAAAGAGGAAGAGAGAAAACTAGATCTGAAAATATTTTTGGCAAAAGGAGGTCTGGTTTGAAAAGGGGTGGCCCAATATTTATAGAGGACAAAAACTGACCGTTGCCCACTCAAAGTTATAACAACCATTGATTCGAACTTGAGGGATTTTGGATTGCCAGCGTAGACAAGGACCATGTGGAGGGTGGGGTTTTTGAGAGTGAAGGGTTTGGATGGACATGGGGAGGTCAACGAGGGATGAGAGTGACAAGTTGTGGGGTTATGAGTTTGGCGGGAAAAATTTGTAGAAGATAAACAGTGTTTTAAAGCGGGGGGGTTAGGTTTGGGAGTTTGTCACAAATAGTCCCTCAAGGTGTATGAGTTTATTTCAGTTTAAGTCCAAGTGGGGGGGAAAGTTTAGGGATTAGGCAAGAATGGTCCCTCAAGGTGATACTTGTTATTTCACCACAAGTCCTTGTGGTGTATGACTTTTGAGGGTTGGCAGAAATGGCCCATGTGGTATTTCTTTGGTGAGTTGGCAGTTTTAGTCCCTTACAAGCATTTTCTTCATTTCCTTCATTAAATAAGTTAGGGACTTGGCAATTTTGGCCCCTAAACTTATTTTTCTTCATTTATGGCTTTGACTTTTGGATTTGTCAGGGTTGACTTTGGTTGACTTTTTCAGACTTGGGCTTTGTCTTGACTTTGTCTTTACCATTCCGTGTCTGGTTTTGTCATTTTGGCGTTTTTCGTCCTTTTCTTAGATATCCGTTCCTGGACAACACAATTAGCAAAACAAGCATATTTTTGGCATTTTAAGTCCGTTTTTGGTTATTTTAGCTTGTTTTTAAAGGTAAAAGGTATGTGTAATTAAACACATACCAAACCCTCCCTAAAACATTAGACTCCTTGCAACATTAAACAAGTATCTATGTTTTCTTTCAGCAATCCCATTTTGTTGGGGAGTATGAGAACAAAAGGTCTGATGAAATATACCCAATTTAGAAAACATATCAAACATTTTCTTATTAACAAACTCACTTCCATTATCAGACCTTATAGTTTTAACTTTTATATTAAAATGATTATGAATCAAGTTTAAGAAAGATACAAAAACATCAAAGACCTCGTCCTTAGTTTTTACTAAGTACACCCATACAGCCTCCTTGGTATAGTCATCAACAATAGTCAAGAAGTATCTATAACCTTCTCTGCTATGAACACTATAAGAACCCCATAAATCTAGATGAACAAGTTTACTAAGAGTCTTAGACTTGTGACCAGACAAGGGAAAAGGCTCCCTTGTTTGTTTAGCCCTTTGACAGATTTTACACATAGGCACAAAAGTATTATCAAATATATTTAGGTCTTTCTTAACCACATACAAGACTTGGTCAGCAAGATGACCAAGCCTATTATGCCACACCACCTTACAAACATGAAAGGTCATAACCATAGTACACTGACCTATACAATTAGTTTTTTTAACATCAAATAGGCATAGGCCACTTGATTCACTACTAGTCCCCAGAACTCTCTCCCTTTTCAAGTCTTGAATATAACATTTATTTTCATCAAAACCAACAAACATCTTGCTATCTCTTATGAGTTTATTCACAGAAAGCAAACTAACACAGTAACCAGGGATAACAAGAACAACATATAGAATGACATTATTAGCCAATTTTAAATTCCCAACATGACTGATAACAGCTAGAGTACCATTAGGGTGACCAACAGTAATTTTAAGTTTAGATATATCAACAACATTACTCATTCCAAAAGTTGATCCAGTTAAGTGTTGGTTAGCCCCAGAATCAATAATCTACCCCAAAGTAATAGTGGTCATTGACAAACTAGAATTAGAGTAAAAGTATTTTAGAAAAGTTAACATTAAACCAGACATTTCCATTAAAGAATGAAGCCCTACCTGCTATATTGGCATGTATGCTTCCAGAAGGCTTATCATTGATCAAATTAAGAATCTTTTGGATCTGCTCATAAGTGAAGCTAATAGACAGACTAATAGAAGAGGTTTTATCACTCAGTTTAACATCAGAATTAGCATTAAAAGATTGTTTTCCTGTATTAGAATTAGATTGAAGTTTCTTTTAAAACCTTGAGGAAATCTAAAAATCTCAAAACACCTATCAATAGTGTGACCAGTTTTACCACAATGTTTACAGTTTAAGTTTGGATTTGGGCCTCTATTGATATTACTTGAAGTACCTCTGGCGATATTATTACCATTGTTATTAAACTGTTTCTTATTATTGTTAAAGGTTTTAGCAACAAAAGAAGTACCATTCTGCTTTGACTCAGTACCACCAGTGGACTCAGGAATCCCTCTATAGGATTACTCTCTAGAAATTACATTATAAGCATCCTTCACTTTAGGAAAGTGATCTATTGTTAAAAGAGAACTCCTAACAGGATAACAATAATCAAGGCCTATTAGGAATTGCATCAACTTCATAAGTTGCCGATGAAACCCTAATTACTTACTAGCATCACAACTACATTTAACCTCACAAGTACATTTAGGCAGTTTAGTAAGAGCATCAAATTTCCTCCATAAAGAGTTTAGTCTATGATAATAATCAACTGAACTACCACCTTGTTTAACAGTATTAATTATTTGAAGCAAGTTTTACACAATAAAACCATCAACTTTATCATAAGTTTTATTTAATTCTTTCCAAACAACAACAACATTTTCAGAATACACCAATCCCATATAAACATCTTGAGAAACAACATTCATAATCCAAGTAAGAACCATGGCATTGCATCTATCCCATTGAGCAGACAAAACATTACTAGTAGCATAAGACTCTTTCAAACATGTACCATCATAAAAACCATATTTGTTCCTAGCTTGCAAGGCTAATTTTATAGCACTAGACCATATTCTATAGTTCTTAGTACCAAGAAGCTTAAATGGAATAATAACAGAATTACTATTATTATTATTTTAAACATGCAAAGGATTACCAGCATCAATATTATTAATAGAATCAACAACAGCAAAACCACTAGGACTAGCACCCACCATGATTATAGACAAAACACACAAGCAACCAAGAACAAAAAACAGATAAAACAACTAAAACAAATATGATCACATAAGCAAACTAATATAAAACAAAAAGAATAAACAAAACAAAAAAATTAAGAAATAAGATCTTGAGGAAGAGATCACACCCAAGATTTCTTAGAATCTTGCCAAGGAGACTAGGTTTGGCCAGAGCAGGTTTCCACACTAGTCAAGCTGGAGGGTCAAGATTTTAACCGCACCCGTTTGCACCTCCCTAAACAAAATCTTTCAAATTAAGTGTGATAGACTTACAGAGCTTTACAAATACAGAACAATGAGAGCCACCTGCGTCACTTGATTCATTTATTCAAGGGATACAAGTGGGATAATGAGCCAAAAATTAATTTGAGAGAAGAACCTCCAAATCAAGAAATTAGGGTTTTAGAAACCCTAATTTACCAAACCCACAAATCACCAGATCAATACCCAAACCAATGAATCTCAACACGGCCATATGATTCAAGAGCCAATTTATCAATTACACCAGCAAATCAAGAAACCCCCAAATTCGATCAAAACCCCAATCTAAGAAATAACAACCAGAGCCAACCTGGCTCTGATACCATGTAAAGAATATCAAATCAAGCACAAGAACACTAGATTATGCACTCAACCAACTACCCATTTAGTGCTTTTATTATCAAAAGGTTTATAAATAGACCGCTCCTCATATGAGTTATAGTCAAACGATTACAAAGAAAAAGATCAATCCCCACTATGCGGATCTTGATCAATCCTCACTACAATCACACTCAAACACTCAGAACTAAAGCAAGATTGAATAAAGAGATCAATCTTGCAAATACCCTAACGAGACAATCAATATCAAGATGATATTGATGAATACTACACAGACATGATCAAACGATTAGACAGAGGAAAAATATGAAATGGAAACAATCATACTAAAAGAATAAAACACTAAGTGTAATCTTTTAGCTTATATAAGCTAAAGTTGCACTTAGGTCCCTCAACTCTTGGTCATGACATTTTCAGCTAAAACTTCTCACAACTGCTTAGATCTTTGCATAATTGACAGATTTAGTCCATGTACTATAAAAGCTGAAGCCTACATCTTTAACAGTAACTCATTCAATAGGAAGATCGGTACAAGAAAAAGTTATAACGAGAAAATGTAGACACCTACTTCACTTTTATTAGAGAGTCTACAGTTACTTATGTAAACGTGTATATATCTTTTGTTACTTAGTTGTCTTGTCCAATGTAACATTGTTGTGTTATATTAATGAAAGATGTGTGTGTTATTTTTCAAGCACATGCACAAACTTTTTTATTGGTCAACTTAAACAGGATGGTATTCAAGTCTGGAACATCTATTCTGTTACTCCACATCTATATTCAGTATGCACTTGTTCTTCATGATATGGTTTGATTTTATTTTTCTTCATAATATTGTATATAAATTGCTTATTTATCTCAAAAGTTATATGATCTATAATCACACTATCAATAAAATGTTATATGTGTGAATTGAAACTCGTTTAGGCTCGCGATCCTAAACGAGCTCGTTAAGTATCATAGCAAGAAAAGTTAACTTTATCAATGATTTTTATTCCTCACTTTATTGAAAGTTAAAATTTTTCTTTAACAAGGACAACTTGCAAGATTATATGTTTTCTACAAGTTGCTATCGATTCAAGTCGAAATGCATTCAGTTAATTACCTGGAAATTCATTCAGTTTACAAATACTCTTGTATTTTCATTAGTTTATCAATCAATTCAATAAAGCTTAGCATTGTATCTTTAGTGTCTACATGGTATCAAAGCCTAGGTTCAAGTCGCTATATATTGTCATCCTTCGATCATCAACTGTTGATGATCCGGAGGGATCCCGTTTAAGGTTCATTTAGCTATGAAGAAAAAGAAGAAGAAAAAAAAGTTATGTGTAGCATCTCCAGAATCAACAGATGTGTTTGGTTCCGCTTGATTTCGCATGATTATGTCCGGTTACACGTCTGCTTTAGAGATTGCAAATGTGCTTGGGTGTGTGATTAAGCCTGCTTTATAGATTGTAGATGTGTTTGGTTTCGCTTGGTTTCGTATGATTTTGGTTACACGTCTGGTTTATAGATTGCAGATGTGTTTGGTTGCCTGGTTACACGTTTGCTTTATAGATTGCAGATGTGTTTGGTGCTGGTTATGCTCTGGTTTGTATGCACATGTTTAGATTGCTTTGGATTCAGACTTCGTCTAGCATCGCGTCTGCACTCTGAGCTGCTCTGCTATGTGTTTGTTTTTTTAGTTTTTGTTAATTTTATGTTTTGGAAAAGTCTTAATGTTCACCGCTGCGGCATTATGAGTTTGAAAGGGGATGTTAGATAATAAGGCATATAGGCTCGACCCACTTGTTTAGGCCCATTTAATAGTTAGGATTTTGTCTGTATATTTTTTTATAAATACTCTTGTATTCTCATTAGTTTATCAAGAAGTTCAATAAAACTTTGCATTGTATCTTTAGTTTCTATAGTCCATTCTTATAAGTGACTATATGAGGTTAAGCTTACAGCTTTTACTGATTCGATAGGAGTCACCTATGTTAGAGAGAAGTGGGGTTGCTTTAAAGGGAAAGGTGGGGGTTTTATTCCTAAAAGCTCTCACAGAACTAGGATAATGTTCATGACCATAACGAATACGTCTATGAGGATTTGACCATGTCAGGGAGAAACCTGTATGAACATATATTGTCATCTATATAAATAGCAGATCAGTTCAAAAACATCACGTTCTACTAGGAGCTAGCAAGCTAAGTATATTTTCATAATGGAAGGTTCAAAGGGTAACACCTACCAATCCTTTGCATGATTCAACTGTTGAGATTTTCGTTGGAAATTTGTGTGTTTTCGAATCGATCTCCATTCATGTAGGGAAATGTTGAAAATTTTGGTGTAAACGTGTGTGAATGAGATATCAAGTCTCATATTAAGATGTTTAGAATGATTATGTGAGTTGTAACATCCACTTATGGCTTGGTAATTACTCCATAGTAATCATTGAGTAATTCAAGACCTACATTACTCCCACTCGATTTTAGAAAAGTAAGACTCCCACTCGCTTCTTATACATTTGAGGCTTTTTATCAAATTACTCAGCATGACGAGCAACATAAACTTGGTTCTCGTGTGGGTTGTAGAAATGGTGCCCCATCGTTTCCTTTGGGGATCCCAAAAAATACACTTAACAGTTCTAGGCATTTGTTAATAATAATCTCCATGAGATTTTTACCAAAATTTAGAACTTCAATCAAGACACAATGAAATTCATCTCATTTTATCTTAAATAACCTTCTAGGTTGGAGTCTTATTAGGTATATCCATGACATACTCAAATATCTAACCTTTATCTCTTTTAAGAGTTAAATCTAGTTTAAGATCATCATGAATTACAAAAATATCAATAGTTTGATTACCCTTGTTAGACATACCATAAAATGTGGTATTCCAATAAGATAGATCTTATACTTTATGGATTTTCCTATTATACCAACTTAAGTTAAAATGTAATGGTATCAATAGTATTACTAAGCCAATTGCATCATTTTAAAAGTCTTTGATCAAGTCAACGACTTAATGTGTATGTACTAAACAAGTAGACTAAACATCCAATACATTACTATTTGTTACAAGTCTTTGACCAAGTCAATAACTTCATGTGTATGTCTTAACATGAAGACATAACAAGTTAACCTTTTTACTTTACGTTATAAGTCTTTTCACAAGTACAAGACTTAATGTACATGTCTTAACAAGAAGACATAAACACTTGTTAAACTAAAGTAAAATCCCTAATAGTAATCTCAAGTTAATTTCAACCTTCATGTTTATGATTTCCAAGAAACCATAATCATGTAGCTAACCTTTTTGTCTTGACATATTTTTTAATAAGGCTACATACAATAAATGTGTAAGAGTCCTAAAAGAATATCAATTTTCTTACTTTGTAGTCAAGAAATCCTCTAGTCATATTGATCTAAGTTGTTCCTTTCACATAATAACAATTTCTCCCACTTGTGCAAGGTATAACTTCTTTGCATAAAAAACACTACATGAGTTTGTTTGTATCAACAATATGGCAGTTTCAAGCTCATAGCTGGTGTATATAGAACTTCATTAATTTATAAAGAATCATGCATAACTATCAAAGATAACATTAAAACGGAAGCGACATCTCAAAGGCAACACGTTATCAAAGATGATATACGGTGATTCTTACTAAATGAAGATATTTCATATTTGTAAAGTAATTTATTATTTCAAGCCAAGCCAGAAATAAAATAGGATGCCTATGAGTTAAACAGCTCATAAGTCATAACTCTCACTGAATTTGACAACATTGCAAGTTTGTCCTATATTTATAAAATGCATTACTCCCACTAGATCTGACAAGAGTGTGAGTGTTTCTTCACTAGTGAAAAAGTAGCATTTATGCATCTTTCCAATTCTTGAATGTCTACACATTATTGCTAGTGTGAGTCGCATGGACTAGTAATCAAGTACTTAAATATACAAGGAAGTGTGTTTAAGTTCTAACCATCTTATTAACTTGAAAATTTGGCATGCAATTCCTCCTTTATCATCTCACTTTACCTCAAGGGTGTGTAGTATTTCTTACCGGTTTAAGGAAATATCTATAGACACGAGTTCACTATTTATTGCCTTTTCGAGTATTGCGGTGATATTTTCGTCTTCTAATCAAAACTCATAAATATGTCTTGTTTATAACAAGATATTTTAATCTTGGTAGCTATAGACCCAAGTTCTTTAGTTATCCAAGTTTCGCATTGTGATTCAAAGATCTCAAAACCGAATAAGGATATTGAAGCAATCTTGAAAGAATAAGATATCCAAATAACTTAACATGTAAGTTTAGTATGAGTTCGAATAAAATTTAGGATAATTCTTTCATTCCTAATATAACTTTTCCATAAGTGAAAAGTATAAGAAATAGTCTTATTTTTCCAAGGAAAATAAACACAGTTTGTCTTCCAACAAGTAAGAACAAACCCTTGTTTACGATATACGTTGCATTAATACATTAAAAGAACTTACAAAGTTCATTTTTAGTATTTTTGATAATTCATCCCTTAAAAATTAACTACTCATGATTATATAGAAATAAACGATTAATTTTAACAAGGGTCTAAGATTTAACTTGAATGCAATACCATTAATGCAGTTGATGTACTAGAAATGGTAAAAGCTCAAAAAATAATTAGCGTGAGATAATTGCCAACAAGTGTAACTCTTAGTCAATTATGGGGCACGAGGCAATTTAATCCAGAATTATAGTGTCAAGTAGCATGTTTAACCCCATCGTTGCCATCGGGTCGAAGTTCTGAACAACCATACTTGATTTTAAGTCATCCAATACACTATCAGTAATTTTACAGTCTCACGTCTGACCATACGATTTTAAGTGATCCCATACTTGGATTGCAACTGACTTATTTTTAAGGGTAAAGTTTGATAAATAATGTTACCAAAAATTGTGTATAAAGGAACATGCATATAACCTTATATCACTAGTTCATTTTAAAACCTTTTTAATTTGTTTTAAAAACTTTCCATAAATAGAAATCCCTACATTTTAAAAATTTTCATGCCATTTATAAAATTAGGGTTACCATTTTTACACAACATTTCTAAGTATAAGTGATCTTACTACGGATAAGGTTAATTCCCCACGTGAAATAATCAAACCCTAGTAACGATTAACGACATACTTAAAATATTATTTAATACCGTTTATGTAAAATTTGTGTATTCTTGCGTTGTTCCGTCGCGGGTTCCCTTGCGGAACCACTAATCCCATGCGTTATAGAATGTTGCAAGAAAATTACAAAATTTACGTATGTAGTCAATGATTTAGCAAAGTGTACGTATCAATATACACACAATAAGCCTTTAAATAATGTACCTTTTAGTCCATATTAATTTTAAAAAATTATTTTTGCATAATATATATATATATATAATTTCGACATATATAATAAAAAATATGCAAAACATATCAACCAAAATTAATCATACAAAAACAGGAAACAATTACGCAATTAATTCAGCAGAAGGTCTTTCCTAATATTGTAATTAAATAATTCACGTAAAAAAATTCCCATGCATACTACATTCACACGCATTAAACAACAAATATTTATATCAAATCTAAAATACAAATACAATATTTAAGTATTTTAGAAAAACATGTAAAATATATCTCATATATTTATTTCCTAACTTATGTGACCAATTAAAGCAATATTATTTTACTAAATAGTTTTCTAAAATAATTTTCACATAAAAAAGCAACAAAAAACCTATATGGGGCGCATATAGTACTATATATTTACGTTTTTATGTAATTACTACGCTATATGAACGGCTCGTGATGTCACTGTTGGAAATCGTTATCTAAATAACATAATATTACGCTAACATTATACGAGCTACGCGGCGGAATATAAATCATATAGCATAAATAATTAACACATAAAAATCATAAATAAGGAAACATACCTCTAGCAATCAAGGTAGTGACAAAACGCAAGCATCTTCGAGTACACGCATGTGTGTAATACCATGCAAAGCAAAACAACTCCGAGTTACTAAGGTAAGTAACTTCTACGTGTATCCACACTACACGTCGAACAATATCACCCGAGTGCTAGTTCTTCAACCAACAATCAAGCGAAACAGTAGATGTAATGGAAACTCAAACACTTTCCCACAGGGGGTGTTTATTTCGTTCGATTGCAAGGGCTCTACGACTAGTCAAAACTCAAACTCCCTTACAATGGGGAGTTTGTATGTGTCGACTACAAGAGAGAAAAAGGGATGAGAATTATGAGCTCTAGGGTCCTCCTTATATAGTGATGATTTTAAGGTTTACTTAAAATACATAACTTGGAGGAAAAGATAGCTCACAAGCCCAATCCAACCTCTTGGATCCTTAGGCCGGTCGAGTACTACACAAACACCTCTTGGTGTTTACTTTTTGACTTTTTACCTATTTATAGTTAATTATATTTAATTACCCATTAATTAAAAAGCCTTATTAGTTAGTTATCTCCAACGAACTAATAAACGACCGTTAGTGTTTCATCGATGAATTAATATATATAATAAATATACATTTATATTATTATATACATTAATCGAATATTAACTACATATATAATAAATATATGCTTATATTATCTATAACTTATATATGGGGCTAACTATGAGTGTGTAAATATGAATTAGTGACTAGATGTCACCTCAACAATGACATGACACACATTTTGCGTTAATTTTTGGATTTTTTTTAATTTTCTAATTTTTTTTTTTAATTTTTGATTTAAAAAAAAAATATTGTTCAAGGCAAGGTTCGAACTTGTGACCTGGGGTTAAGTTCCAATTAAGTTTTTACCAACTGAGCCAAGCCACCATTTAGGTTTTATTATCCAAAACTATAATAATATATTAAAAAAAACAAGAGTAAATTGCAAAAATCGTCCCTAAGATTTAGCCAAATTGCATGTTTCGTCCCAAATAGTTTGAAAGTGCATAGATAGTCCTAAAATCAAACTATTTTGAAAAAAATCATCCCTAGGTAACGACGAAACATGTAATTTGGCTAAACCTTAGGGACGATTTTTGCACTTTCAAACTATTTAGGACGAAACATGCAATTTGGCTAAAGCTTAGGGACGATTTTTGCAATTTACTCAAAAAACGATCTTCAAAAATATATCAAGATATACTTCAAAATATATTAAGATATACTCTATAATTATTAAGATATACTCAATAATTATTTTCTTTAATTTTTGGATTTTTTAAAATTTTTGGATTTAATTTTTTTTAATTTTCGTATTTTTTTGGATTTTTTTAATTTACTGATTTATATTAATTTACGGATTTTTTTTAATTTTTGGATTTTTTTAAAAAGTATTGTTCATGACAAGGTTCGAACTTGTGACCTAGGGTTAAGTTCCAATTAAGTTTACCAACTGAGCCAAGCCACCATTTGTGTTTTATTATCCAAAACTATAATAATATATTTAAAAAAAACAATCTTAATATATTAACCATTAGCATTCACTACATATTATTGGTATCTATCAAGCGTAGTGGAAAATCATAAGATGTACTCCATATAAAAAAAGTAGTGATATTTATATCTTAACAATAGGATATCAGATACGTGTATTGTGAATGTATTTATTTAAGCAGTTATAGTTGAGGGACAGGAATGTAAAACTAACCCGTAGCTACAGCTCCTGCTATAACTACGATTGCGGCTTCTAGCACGACGAGGTGGAGATGGTTAATTAAACATTTGTGTTATTAAATTTAAAGTCGGACTGTTAGACTGTGAAATTAGACTTGCATTATCTTTTGCGGATAGTTATATTGTTTTCTGCAATTGATCGCCTTCCTAAGATGAAGTTCTAATTATCTAAAAGTCAAACATTCATTTTAACTTAAATACAAAACACAAAATACATTACACCTAAACGTCAAGATGGTCTTCAAAAATAGATTTATGAACCAAAAATCGTCGTGAGCTAAACACTATCTCAAAGATTGTTTTGTTTAACAAAGACGATTATTCTAACAGGAGCATCAATAATGTAACACTAGTAATCATGAAACGAACAAGAGGAATGTAGAATTTTTTGTTAACACAAACAAAAAAATTGTCTTCAAAAAACATGCATGAACCGAACCCTTCCGTTGGACATACACATCAAAGTTTGGTTTCCTTTTAATAAATACGGTGTTCACGGACGACTATATGTCATACTATATATGATGAACAAAAAAGAGGAATTAAGATTTTATGTTAACACAAACACAAAATCCATTACAATTGGAACGACAAATATTGTATTCAATTAAAGATTTATGAAACAAACCGCCGTTGGGCGGGGTACGTAAAATATACTTATATATATTTATATATATATCTATATATATATTATTTATGTTAGATATATATATACATTTATATATTTACACATATATCTACATATATATTACATACATACGTACATACAAATATATATACACACACATATATATATGATATATATATTATATATAATATTATATTATATATATATATATATTATTATATATATTAGGGGGACTTTCTATTTCAGAACCCATTCTTAGTGCGAGAATGACAGCCAACCACCAAAAGAACATATATGGGCAGACCTTTTAAAAATAAAAAAAAACATGAATATCATCAATAATGTAAGAAATCCACTTATGTTCTTTCAGTATATAATGAACTCTTATCTTTTTTCACAAAAAATACTTACACGCGTAGGCCGCAATTATTTTGTTGTTGCAAGCCTTATAAAGACACCTACATTTGCAACCACCTTCTATTAGAAAATTTTGTATTTTCCAATTTCTTATCAATTTTTTAATACAAACCTATGTTTTTTTTAAAATATTTTGTGGTTTTTTAGAACATATGTGCAAAAAAAAAAAAACAATTTTTTGAAGTATGTGCATGCATGTTTTTGGTGGTTCTGTCAGTTTCCGCACTAAGAATGGTTCTGAAAAGACAAAGTCTCTCTATATATATATATATATATATATATATTATTATACATATATATTATAGGGATGGGTTTAGGGAAAACCATATGTTGCTTGATAAAACCCAGGAAAACCAAACAGATGCCTAAAAATAATCAAACAGATGCCCTAGTTTTTTGGGGCATATGTTTTGTTTTTTTTGGTTTTTAAGAGTGGAAATCGAAGACCTTATTTGCCTGAAAAAACAATTTTTAGCCTGAAAAAATTAGGGCATCTGTTTGGTTTTTTTAGGGCATTTGTTTGGTTTTTCTAGGTTTTCTGGGTTTTTCACCAAAATAAGGTTTTCTCATGATCCCATCCCTATATACATATATATATATATATATATACATATATATATATAGGGTTCATTTAATTTTCATAACCGAATTTAGTGCGAGAACTGCGAGAATTAGTTTTAACCAATCATATCTTTTTAAACATTAATGATTTTTAATTAATCTAAAAAGGTATAATAGTAAAAGACATTATATATTTTTTTGATTTTTTAAATAAATGCCGTTTTTCAAAAACAATAATTTTCATATTTATTTTTCCTTTTTTTCGGCATGCATGTTTTTAAAGTTAATTAGTGCATATATGTTTTTTGCAAATAAATAATTTTGTATTATATTTTCTGGAAATAATTTTTTTCAAAACATGATTTGTTTTTTCAAATTAGTAAGGTTGCTCTATATATTTTTAATATTTGTTGTAAATTTATGTAACAAATCAAAGAACATAATGTTATTACATACAATCGATATTGATGGATTACAATTAAATATAAAATTTTAAACATGCAAAAAAATACGCGAATCTATTCGATCTATACATATGTTCACTAATAATATTTAACACAAACGGAAATATGTGCACCACTCATTGTTATCAACATTTTTAGAAGTCGTACATATATGCACACTCATAGCCGTCAACATTTTCACAAGTTGGACATATGTGCACACTCGTTGTTTTCAACATTTGAGAAAGCGGACAAGTGCACACACTTGTCACTACAAGAAAAAGTAGAACAGGTGACGGAGTTTTCCCGGGCGACATTTGTCGCCCGGGAAAGCTCACTAAACGACAAAAGTCCGTCCGACGTGGCACAAATTCTTATAGACTTTTTAGTCAAAGTTGAAAGAGAGTTTCCCGGGCGACATGTCGCCCGGGAATCTGTGGTTAAAATTTGACCAAAAAAATCAACAAAAATCTTAGCTGCATTTTTTCCCGCTCACTTTCCCGGGTGACATGTCGCCCGGGAAAACATTTAAAAAAAAATTATACCAAAAAAATCAACGAAAATCTTAGGGCATTTTTCTCGCTCACCTTCCGGGCCGTCGCCCGGGGGGAATAACGATTTAAAATACAAGGTTGTTACCTAAACAAAAGTCAATCGAAAAATATCTTAATGGCTTTTATTCCGTCACTTTCCGGGCGATTATGTGACGCCCGGGAGGGAAAACACTTCATAAATAAATAATTTGTAATAATAATATCATATTTTATAAATATTTAATTTTTTAAACATTAATAATTATCTACGAAACCGACCGGATCGAACGAGAAACCCGGACGACCCAGCCGAAAAGAACCGATGATATTTTTATAAATATTAATTTTATAATATTAATTATATATTTATAAAAATAATTTTTAAATAATAATTATATACGAACCGCCCCGGAACGAACGAGAAACCCGGACGACCCAGTCCGACAAACGAACCGAGATTATTATTTTATAAAAATTAATTTTCAATAATAAAATTTATGTATTTTATATAAAAATTAATTTTAAATAATAATTAATACGAACCACCGGAAACGAACCAAGAAACTCGGTCCGATCCAGCCGCAACGAACGATTATATATTTTATAAAAAATAATGTAACTAATAATTATATATTTTATAAAAAATTAATTTTAATAATAATTATATACGAACCGACCGGAACGAAACCGAGAAACCGGGACCGACCCAGGCGAAAACGAACGATTATATTTTTATATTAAATGAATTTTAAATTATAATTATATATTTTATAAATAATAATTTTTAACTAATAATTTTATAGTAACCGTGACGGAACGAAACCGAGAAATACCGGACCGACCACACGCCGAAAGAACCGTTATTACTCTAGAAAAATATGCGTTGATACATATAAATATATAAAATTGTATATAAAAAAAAACTCGTTTTCTCGGTTCGTTGTGTGATTGTGGGGTGATTGTGAGGAGAATTTCTGCTTTTATGTAAAACAAAGTTTTCTGAGGGATTATTTTGGCGGGAGTTTGTGGACGGTAGTATAGGCTTCAGGAGGATTTGGCGGGTGTTATGGTCTAAAGGGAGGAATTGTACAACGATAAACATATCGACTCATGCGTTGGACATCGAATGTAACAACGATAACATATCGATCATCCGTTGGACATCTAATTTACACGATACCATATTGATATCCGTTGAACCAACGATAGTATACAACGATACATATTGGACTCATCCGTTGAACATCGAATGGTAACGATAACATATCGACTATCGGTGAACATCTATGTACAACGATTCCTCTTATGAACTCGTTCGGTGAAAACTTTCGAATGTGTTACGATAACATATCAGAACTCATCCGTTGAACATCTATGTAAACGGAATACCATATGGACTCATCCGTTAAACATCGAATGTGTAACTCGATAAACATATTTGACTATCCGTTGAACATCTAAATGTACAACGATACCCATATTGACTCGGCCGTTGAACAGCGAATGTGTAACGTAACATATCGAATCATCGTTGAACATTAATGTACAACGGATACCATTTGGATTCATCGTTAAATATCGAATGTACAACGATTCCATTTAGATCATCCATTGAACATGAATGTGTAACGGATAACATTATCGACTCATCATTGAACTCTAATGAACAACGATACCATATTGACTCGTCCGTTGAACATCGAAATGTGACACGATAACATATCGATCATCGTTGTAAATTAATGTACAAACGAATAACCATATTGACTCATCCGTTAAACAGAATGTACAACAACCATATTGATATCCATTTGAAAACATCGAAGGGTGTAAGATTACATGTCGGACTTTTCATCAGTTGGACATGAAGTACAACGATAACATATCGATTAATCCATTAGACATCGATTGTACAAACAATATTACATCGACCTCATCCGTTGGACATCTTAATTATACAATGTTTCCATAGTTGGACTCATCCGTTTGAACATGAATTTGTGTAACCGATAAATATTCGACTCATCGTTGAACATTAATGTACAACGATACTACTATTGACTCGTCCGTTGAACATCGGTATGTACAACGATAAAATATCGACTCTCCATTAGACATCGATGTACAACGACCATAAACATATTGATTCATCGTTGGACATTAATGTACACCGATACCATATTGATCATCGTTTGAACTTCGACCTGTGAAAACGATTAACATTTCGACTCCACTCCAGTTGAAACTCATCTAAAGGTACACGATCCATATTGGACTGTCTGTTGAACATTCGACTGTGTAACGATAACAATCGACTCATCCGTTGAAAATCTAATGTAAACGATACCATATTCTGACTCATCCGTTTACACATCGAATGTACAAACGATACCATATTGGACTATCCATTGAACATCGAATGTTGTAACGATAACATATTCGACTCATCCGTTGGCATCGAATTGTAACATACGGATAACGTATCGATCTCATCCATTAGACATTCGAATGTTACTACCAATAACCAATGGACTAATCGTTGGACCTCTAATGTACAACGCTTACCAATTGACACATCCGTTGAACATACGTATGTGTAAACGATAACATATCGACTATACATACGGTGATCATCTACATTCAACCTGATACCATATTGACCTCATCCGTTAAAATCGGAATGTACAACGATACTTATTGACCTCATCCATTGAACAGTCGAATGTGTAACCGATAACATATCGACTCATCGTTGAACATCTAATGTACATCGATACTCAGTATTGAATCGTTGTTGAACATCGATTGTGGACATTAGATGTTCATCGGGATGAGGCGTTTTGTTATCGTTACAATTCGATGTTCAACGAACGAGTCATTTGGTATGTTTGTACAATTAGATGTTCAACGGATGAGTCTGATATGGTATCGTACACATATTTCGTGTTCAATGGATAGTCTCCAATATGGTCTCGTTGTACATTAGAGTTTTAACCGGATGAGTCCAGTATGGTAATCGTTTTCATTAGATGTTCAACGGATAGTCGATATGTTTATCGTTTACACATTCGATGTTCAAGGATGAGTCAACATTATGGTATCGTAGTACATTAGATGTCCAACGGTTAGTCGATGTGTTAATTGTAGTAATTCGATGTTAAGGGATGAATGATTGTTATCGTTGTACATTCGATGGTCCAACTGTATGAGTCGCTATGTTATCAGTTACACATGTCGATGTTCAATGGATGAGTCAATATTGTATCGTTTGTACATTCGATGTTTAACGGATGAGTCAATTATGGTAATCGTTGTTACATTAGATGTTCAACGGATGAGTCGTATGTTATGCGTTTACTACATTCGATGTTAAAACTGAAGAAGTATATATGGTAATCGTTTGTAACTTTAGATGTTCAACGGTCATGGAGTAGATATGTTATCGTTTCACATTCACGATGTTATAAAGGTATGCAACGTCACTTATGGTTTCGGTTTGTACATTTGTGTCCAACGCTGTGTGTATCAAATATGACTTTATGGTGATTAGCGACATTCGATGGTATAATGGTTGTGGCGATATGTTATAGTTGTACATTCGATGTTTCAACTGGACGAGTTCATGATAGTTTCGTTGTACATTAGATGTTCAAAGGAGATGAGTTCGATATGTTATCGTTACACTCAATTCGCGATGTTCACCGGATGAGTCAATATGGTATCTTGTATATTCATGTACGGCTACGGTGGTAACGGAGGAGTTGGATGTATTATTGTTGTACATTCGATGTCCTAATGGATGAATCGATTATGTTTATCGGTTGTACTTCGATGTCCAACGGATGAGTTCGATATGTTATAGTTACACATTCGATGTTAATGGATGAGTCAATATGGTATTGTTGTACATTCGATGTTCAATGGATGAGTCAATATGGTATCGTTGTACATTAGATGTTCAACGGATGAGTTGATATGTTCTCGTTACACATTCGCATGTTTCAACGGACGAGTAATATGGTATCGGTTGTCATTAGATGTTAATGGATGAGGTCGATATGTTATCGTTACACATTCGATGTTCAATGTGATGTCAATGAGTTGAGTCAATATGGTATCGTTTGTTGTACATTTCGATTTTTAAGGATGAGTCAATATGTGTATCGTTTGTACATTAGATGTTTCTAACGATGAGTCGATTATGTTATGTTACACATTCGAGTTCACACGGACGAGTCCATATGGTATCGTTGTAAATTAGATGTTCAACGGAATGAGTCGATATGTTATCGTTTCACATTCGTTGTTTTTAACGGAATGAGGTCAATTGGTATCGTTGTACATTAGATGTTCAACGGATGAGTCGATATGTTATCATGTTACACTTTCGATGTTCAAACGGAACGCCCGGTCAATATGGTATCGTTTGTATCATAGGATGTTCAACGGCAATGGAGTCGATTGTTATCGTTACCCATTCGATTGTATCTCAACGGAATGAGTCATATTGGTATCGTTCTGTACATTCGTGTTAACGGATGAGTCAATATGTATCGTTGTGTAGATTAGATGTCAAGGATGAGTGCTATGTTATCGTTGGTAACATTCGATGTCCAACGAAGAGTGATATGTGATCGTTGTCCATTCCTCTTGTAGCCTATACTTCCGGCCAAATCTCTGTAGCCCTATACTAACTACGCCAAAACTCGGGGCCCAAATAATCCCTCGAAAAACTGTTTTTTACCATAAAAGCAGATATTATCCTCACAATCACCCACATATCACACAACGAACCGAGAAAACGGAGTTTTTTTATATAGTTTTTATATATTTATATGTTAAACGCATATTTTATAAAGTATATAATCGGTTCGTTTCGGCTGGGTCGGTCCGGTTTCTCGGTTCGTTCCGGTCGGTTCGTATATAATTATTATTTAAAATTATTTTTTATAAAATATATAATTATTATTTAAAATTTAAGTTTTAATAAAATAATAATCGGTTGTTTGGCTGGGTCGGTCCGGTTTCTCGGTTCGTCGGATACGGTTTCGTATATAATTATTATTTATAAATTTTTTTTATAAAATATATAATTATTATTTTAATTATTTTTATAAAATATATAAAATCGGTTCGTTTGGCTGGATCGGTCGGTTTCTTGGTTCTGTTCCTCGTGTATAAAAATCATATTTCTCTTGTTTTATTCGTTAAGTGAAAAATTTTAGCTTACGCGATTTAATTATGTGATGAGAATTAGAGTAAACGCGCACGAGAGAAAAGAAAAAAAATAAATAGTAAATTTAATGACGTCGTTCATTGATCAAAAATATGGATTGTTACACATGTGTCCGTCATGTGCTTCACATCGCTCCTGAAGATGGTTTTTATAACAGCTTTATCCAGGGCAGCGTTTAACCATATCAAAGATTAACAATCCACACACACAAAACCTACTTGCATCTCAAGTCTAAGGATGAGAGATATAACCACTTGCGAGATTCACTATTGACGTCGATCCATGCAATGAATACTCGTAGGTTGGGTCAGTCCAATGTTCATCCAATGAACAACATATGAGTTTGGTGGCATCATCAATTAATATTCATGCTAGATGAATATGACCAAAACACTCACATTTGCCTTAATTCAATGATACTCTTGTTTCATCAATTGACAATGGACAATTTCGAACAAATAAATTATTCATGGATTTAAAACATGCAAATATAGGACACAATTGATATAAAATGAAAATAATCACACCAAGTATCAATTCATTATGAAATTAAAAACTGTTTTATATCTCAATTATTTAAATACTAAAAATAAACAGATCTACATGAAACTACCAGTTGGTCTAAGTCCAATGTTCCTAGTATGCTCAACATGTTTGGTACAAGACATTGGCTTTGTAAACGGATCACCTAAGTTGTTATCTGTGTGAACTTTGAGAATACGAATATCACCTTCGTAAATAACTTCTCGAATATAATGATATATTTGTTGAAAATGTTTGGCACCCTTTTAAACATCGGGTTCATTGGCTATGGTAATGGCATCAATGTTGTCATAGTACATATCCATAGGTCAATCATTGTTGGAAACAACGCCAAGCCCAACAATGATTTTACGTATCTAAATTGCTTCCATTGCAACTTCAGAAACAACTATGTATTTAGATTCTGTAAAAGACACCGCGGTAGTGCTTTGCTTAGAACTCTTTCAAACAACAGCGCCTCCGTTCATCATGAAGACATACCCCGTCTGAGATCGAAGGTGGTCCGATCAGTCTCCCAACCAGCGTCAGTGTAGCAAGTAACACCAAGCTCAGTTGTGGAATCACCACCATAAACAAGAAACATATCTTTAGTATTTTAAAGATACTTCAGAATGTTCTTTACAGCGGTCCAGTAACTTTCTCCTGAATTCTGTTGGTATCTACTCATTAGGTTCTGAGAGAACGCTACATCAGGTCTAGTACACCTCATCGTGTACATGATAGAACCTACAGTCTAAGTATAAGGTACTCCTTTCATTCGCTTCAGCTCAGCAGGTGTGGATGGTCCTTGAGTCTTACTCAAGTTTACATTGGATTGCATTGGGTACTTGATCTAATCCATTCAAACTTATCCTGCCTATTATTCAGGCACTTGTCTTCAGGGTCTTCTAGTTGTCAGAGATCATTTGAGGTTCAGTGAGTTTATTGCTACAACTCACTGAACCTATCACCTTCTGCTTTGGCTCAAGGACTTCATTCACTGAGTATTGCCTCACTGAATGGTTGAGTCTTTCTTATAGACTCAGGTTGAGCACGTGAGGGTGACTCACTGAGTGACTGTTCACTTAGTGACCTTAGATTGTTTAAGGTTATCTAACACTTAAGATATTTTGTATTCAAATCCAAGTGAAAGATCATTGGGCACTAAATTGGACCAGCAACACACATACACACGCACATACACACAACAGATACACACACAATCACACACAAACAACTAGATATATATATATATTATTATATTATATATTATATAGATATATATATAGATATTTATATATATATATTATTTATTATAGATATTGTATATATATATATATTATAGTGAGACTTTCTTTTCAGAACCCACTTCCTTAGTGCGAGAATGACAGAACCTCCAAAAACATGCATGCACGCCTTCAATAATTGTATTTTTTATACACACACACACACATAAAAGATTAGATACTATATGATATATACACAATTAATTAAAGTTAAGATATATTGTGACTTATATTAAAAAAGTTAAGTAAAATCCGTGCAAGAAAATATATATATATATACTACGTATAATACAGATTGTGTACTCTCTCTTCATTAATGATTTTAAGTAATATATTTCACGAAGCTTATAGTCCAATCTTTAAATGCATAAAACTTAATTTTATGTAATATAACTTATAAAAATTATGGTACAATCATTAAATGCACAAACCTTTAATCCATTAAATGTCTCATAAATATTAAATTTAAGCAATACACATGATATAGCATTTGATACAAGTATAAACTATTTAAATACACTATTTAATGTTACTTTTAAAAAACACCTAAAATAAAAAAATGCATATTATTATATTATTTATACTAGTTACGTAACCCGCCCAACGGGCGGGTTTGTTTTATAAATCTTTTTTGAAGACAATATTTGTCGTTTAGTTGTAATGGATTTTGTGTTTGTGTTAACATAAAATCTTAATTCCTCTTTTTTGTTTCATTATATATAGTATGACATATAGTCGTCCGTGAACATCGTATTTATTAAAAGGAAACCAAACTTTGATGTGTATGCCCAACGGACGGGTTTGGTTCATGCATGTTTTTTGAAGACAATTTTTGGTTTGTGTTAACATAAAATCTTCATTCCTCTTTTTCGTTTCATTATTAATAGTGTTACATATTGCTGCCCGTGCTAGAATATCGTCTTTGTTAATAGCAAACCAATCTTTAATAGTGTTTGCTCAAAGAACGAATTCGGTTCATAAATCTTTTTTAAAGACAATCTTTGACGTTTAGTTGTAAGGTTTTTTGTGTTTGTATTAAGTTAAAATCATGTTTAACTTTTAGTAATTAGAACTCATCCTAGGAAGGGCGATCAATTGCATAAACAATATAACTATCGCAAAAGATATGGCAAGTCTAATTTCACATGTCTATAGTCCGACCTTTAAATTTAATAACACAAATGTTTGATTAACCATCTCCACCTTGTCGTGTTTGATTAACCATCTCCACCTTGTCGTCTTGTCCCTCAACTATAACTGCTTAAATAAATACATTCACAATACACATATTTGATATCTTATGGTTAGGATATAAATATAACTACTTTTTTTATATGGAGTACATCTTATGATTTCCACTACGCTGGATAGATACCAATAATATGTAGTGAATGCTAATGGTTAATATATTTTGAAGTATATCTTTATATATTTTTGAAGATTGTTTTTTCAAAATATATTATTATAGTTTTGGATAATAAAACACAAATGGTGGCTTGACTCAGTTGGTAAACTTAATTGGAACTTAACCCTAGGTCACAAGTTCGAACCTTGCCATGAACAATATTTTTTTTTTAAATCCAAAAATTAAAAAAAAATCCGAAAATTAAAAAAAAATTAATTCGAAAATTAAAAAAAAAATCCGAAAATTTAAAAAAAATCCAAAAATTAAAGAAATTAATTATGGAGTATATTTTAATAATTAGAGAGAGGTTATATTGGATACCCTCCCTTTCTTGGATACTGGGGGACTAATCTCAGCCATTGATCTAAAAAAAATGAAATGTGGAGATTAAAAAGAATTTTTGTATTTAAAGAAAAAAAAAGCGGAAGGGTAAATTGGTAACATTACAATAATCCAGCTACACCACGCACGATCTCATTATTCACCGTCTTTTCATTTCAAAAACACACACTAAACACACACACTACACAAAGAGTTACACCGATAAAAAAACACACACTAACACACACACAACCCTAGATCTAACAAAAAATAATCAAAATCTAAACAAAAATCATCTAAAAATGGAAGGTAATGACGACGGTCAAGATTCCGATAAGAATAAACTCAGATTCAAGGTTAAAATGATCGATTCAGGTATACACAAAACACAAATCTACTTATTTTACTGTCATTTATGATTTTATAATGAAAAATGGTGTTAATAGAGTATTTGATGAATATAGTGTGATTTTAACTGATACTATTGCGTTTTAAATGAATAAACTGTGATTCTAAGTTAGCTTATGATTGTTTATAGATATTTTCATGATATGATTGTGATAAGTAAGATATTCAGGTATAGTTAGACTATGATGATAATACTAGGGTTTTAAGAATGAAAAAATGTGATTAAAAAGCATTTGAAGATGATATTGTGATTTTATAGCGGAAATGATGGACTATAAACTAGTTTGAGAAACAGGATGATAGTGTAAGAAAACGGCTAAGATTTGTCGAAGTTGCGGTTAGGTATGCGGTTGAGCCACAGTCTTTGCCTTCGGCTAAGCCACAGACTATGTCTTCGGCACAGACAAAACCTATGTCTTCGTCATAGCCGAATGCTATGCCGCAGGCTATGCCTAATCATATATGATTTTTGACAAATTCTGAGTAGCAGAATGATAGTGTAAGAGAACAACTAAGCATTTGCCAAAGCCGTATGCTAAGCCTAAACCAAATCCGAAGGCTTTTAATACATAAAACAGATACAATATGAAGTGTTAATGAAAAATCAAATATCAAAAAATCGAAAACAAGACGATTCACTTTGTTGATGTCTTTTAGATTGAAATCAAGCATTAATCATATATGATTTTTAACAAATATACATTTGTCTTGATGCAGGTTCTACTGTCGGAAAAAACAACAAAATGAAAAAAGCCTGCATCACCATCAATAGGTAAAGCTATTTATAATATAAGATGTTATAAAATATACAAAAAATAATATCATAGCTGATATTATAAAGCATAAACGTTTTTATTGCAGGCCAAACCTTAAAAATTAATGAAATGTTAAGGAAAAAGAATGCCGAAATTGAAGCTAAGAGAATAGCAGAGGAAGAAGAGGCTTCAAAAGATAAAGAAGAAGAAGAAGAAGATACTGAAGGTACATATATTTCGTATAAACTTCTTAACTGCTATTATTATATATCAAATATGATTGTCGATATGCGTATACATGATTAATGAAAAATAATATATGTTTCCTAAAAACTGTAGAAGATGAGAATGTTGAAAAAGAAGTTGAAAAAAATTCTGTTGAACTTGCTAATGAAGCTGC
>BQNB010099255.1:0-24965 GCA_026074375.1 Tanacetum coccineum
CATTACTTTTCTTTTCTACGGATTTGATGTTGTTTCTAGACTTAGGGGATTGAACCTTAGCACGAGAATTCACCTCTTTCAGGAATTTTGTTATACAATCATCATGATTTGCATTAAAGACACATTTCTGACAAGTCGAGCAAACAAAGTGTTTAGAGGCTGAAAAGGAAATAGAATTCCTAGAGTGATCTACTAGTAGCACACTATTTGACGTTATATCACTACTCTTAGATACAGGCAAACTCCTAGATGTTTGATTGTTGCTCCTAGGTTTTTGTTTGCTACCATTAGTAGTGTTTTATAGACTAGTAGTATGCATCACACTAAATTTTGAATTCCTATTTCTTTCTTGTGTCTTTTTCCTTGCTTCCTTTATATAGTGATTATGAGCCATATCATTTGAACCATACGATTCTTTTTTACTATTCCTAGATGAGCCAAATGCAATCACGTGATAAGGTTTTACAAGCACATATTCTCGAACTTTAGGCAAATAATAAGGAGTGGCTGGTTTTGACAAAACGTTATTCACATCAACTTGGGAGGCAAACCGTGGTTTTGAAATGTTAGGTCGTTCAGATTTAAACGCATTAGGTTGTCTAACAACTGATTGGTTTCTGGGTGGTTGTAAAACCGGTTTCCCCAAGATTGATGGTTTTGCAAACTTAGTATCCACGCTATTTCCTTTTAACTTTCTTAATTCATTTTTTAATGCTGCATTTGCAAAAACCTTTTCCTAAATTTGAGCTTTTAAATCAGCATTTTCGACAGACTTTTGATTAATTTAATAAATTAAAGAGTCACTAGTGTCTTTATACTGAACGCGTGTCTTCTTAATTGAATCATAAAGTTCTTTGTAAGTCTGTTTCAAATGCTTATCTTCTTTATTTAACTTCTCATTCTCTGCAAGTAATTTGGCCACACTACTTTCTAGTTCAATGTTTATTGTTTCCAAAACATCAATTTCATGTTTAGTCTTGGCTTCATTACTTGCTTCCTTCACACTTTTAATTTGATTCTTTAAGTTGCAAATTAGTGTGGTTTTGGCCTGTAGTTGAGCTTTCAAATCATTTATCTCAAAAAATTCACAAAACTCAGGAGCATCCTGGTTTTTACATGGTTTGTTACTTTGAAAACTTTCTTCCTTATGTTGTATTGAAATTTCAAGTGACATACAATGTTTTTCAAGTAATAAAAACCTGCGTGAAAGTTCATTATGTGTTTCTTTTTCAATCATTTCTTTTGATTTGACAAGCTCAGCTTTAAGCAAAGGACTTTTTGCTTGATATTGTTCAGCATCCTGGTCAATCTCTCCTCCCCTATGACACATATTTGTTGAATCAGGAGTGGTATTGCTATCAACCATTTCCAACAGATATGTGTCATACCTTGGTTCAGATTGATCAGTATGTTGTTGTTCATTAGCAAGGACATTATGTTGAGCAGTCAATTGTACCTCAACAAATGGCACTTGGTCATTTACTGGTCTGATATCTGCATCCACCGCATGTGTGAGATAAGTCCTTGAACTACTGCTTGTATCATGCTTATCTGACTTAGTCCCATTGCATTCAGTAACAACTAAACTAGCATCCAATGCTTTACCCGGATCAGCATCTAATGCACTGCCCGTATCAATCTTACTCTCTTGCGTCTGTATATTTCTATTATTCACCCTTCTTTAATACCGTCTTTGATGACGTGCTCTTTCAGCAACAGACTTCTTAACATTCTCCATGTGTTGGATTAGTTTGTCTCTGAACTGTTTGACAGTGATTCCAGTGTATTTAGCAAAATACTCTTCTGTCATTTCACTATCATAATCCAAGAAGTACTGCCAATCGATGAACATCTGAAATTGTTTGTTGATCACTCAAAAGGCAGCCATGGATCTATCTTCTTGAAATTCTTCTTTGTCAAGTTGCTTTTCTAGTTAATCCAAGTTTGAGTATAACATTATGCCTGTGAAAGTCTGAACATCTTGTCCAAAGAGTGTCGCAAATGCCCGTTCGAAACATCCATTGATTTTTAAATCATTGTATGAAAGAACCTGGAGATGTGATTGAAGTAGTCGAAAAGATTTCATGCAACTTTCCTTTGCTTTGTGTTGCATTTGTTGCAACTGATGCAATTCTCTCTCTTGAATGTCATCGGAAGCATTAGACATGATTGATTGATTGTGTTATGATAATCGTTGGATCGGTACAATGATTAGTGATTGTATGTTAAAAGTGATGATTGTTTGTTGGATTAGGTGATATGTTGTTTGATTGTGATTTGGTTTGGTTGAAATAAGTTAACGTAATGAAGATAATGAAACTTAGGCAAAACGCAGTGAAGAGTCTTAGACAAATCTCAGTGAAGAAGCTTAGACAAATCTCAGTGAAGAAGCTTAGACAAATCTCAGTGAAGAAGCTTAGACAAATCGCAGTGAAGAAGCTTAGACAAAACGCAGTGAAGAATAAAATTTTGCCGGAGTTTCTTTCTACCAAAACGCAATGATGGTCTTGAAGCAAAACGCAACCAAATGTTGAAGCAAAACGCAGTGGTCTTGAGGCAAAACGCAGTGGTCTTGAGGCAAAACGCAGTGGTCTTGAGGCAAAACGCAGTGGTCTTGAGGCAAAACGCAATGGTCTTGAGGCAAAACGCAGTGGTCTTGAGGCAAAACGCAGTGGTCTGAGGCAAACGCATTGGTCTTGAGGCAAAACGCTAGTGGTCTTGAGGCAAAAACCTCTATAGGTGGTCTTCAAGTAGGCAAAAACGGCAACTTCAATAACCCAAAACGCAGTGACCTAAAAACGCAACCCCAAATACGACCCAAAAACGATATTTAGTACTGTTTTACGATACAAAACGATAAACCGTAATGTACTATTTGTTATTTTTTAGGCACAAACGCAAATGAAGAATTCTCGGAGAGGAAAAATGCAGTGAGAAAAAAATACGAACTTTTTCACCTAAAAAACACCTCAAAATACCCTTTTGAACTTTTTTTTTTGGTTCTTTTGCACAACTTGATCTTAGAAGGTTTATAAAAACTATAACTTTAAACATCACAAACTGTGAGAATTTTAAGAGTGTCAAGAAAAAGACCTAAATTCAAAAACCAAACTTTTGATCTAAACCAACCAAGGAAAAACGCACACACAATCTATCTAATCATCCGTGGGCACTGATTACAAATTGTAGTTATTGTTTATCATCACACAAGCCTAGGATTAATGTTGGGCAAAATTATCTTAGAGAGCGAAAATAGAGTTCTAGAAGAGTGAAAATCACTTAGTGTGTGTTTGTCATAATAAAATGAACATCCAACCTTCCCATGGTGCGAAAGGGGTATTTATGCAAGAGTTTGGTGTTGCCCCTAAATGGCCATGGAGTGGCTAACAAAGTGGGTAAAGACCCGGCCCAACAACATAGTGTACGGTAACTAAAACGATTAAACTGAGACTTACGAGCTTACCTATGCTAGATATGACAACGGGGTGGCCGATTCTTTTTACATGGATTTTCATAATCTAACATATTTTATTTACGAATAAAACCGAGCTAAGTATACATCGTTGTATTTATTACACAAAACGACGACGAATATCTTTATGTGCATGCTAAATGATTATGTGTATTTACTTGTATCGTAATTTTGTTAATAGATATTATTAAGTGAGCATTGCTACGTGTAATTGAGCTACTTACATATCTAAACACATATGCTATATACGCTATTTGTTTGTTAATAGTTTTCTGGATTATGCCTAATAGGAATTATGCTAGATTTCTTGCGTTAAGTTGCGAAATTGTTTGTGCATTCCTTTTAGGCATAGTTAGATATAATTACAAATGTTACATAAAAATACTGTAATCTTTTTTAGTCTAATAACCTTCTTAGGATTGAGAGTTCAATAGTGTGTCAAGTATATTGGAAAATATTTTCATAAGATAAACGTTAAAACCCGTCACCAAAATATTCCCAACACGTTAACTCTCTTCCAACAAGATGTATAAATCTTTTCATCGTCTTGCTTTATTTGGCCTTGGGTTGGTTAGACTAAAGAAAAGATCATATTAATACATTAGTATTTAAGTAAAAGAAAATGTATTTTTTTTGTTAAACTTTGCTTGTGCTTGTATTGTTCTAACACACACACACATATAATTATACTCTTTTTATAAACATATAGTATTTTACAAAAGATGCGTGTTTTATAAAAATAGTTAGAAAAATCATTTATACACTTATAAAATGTGAAAAACTATGCATACTATACATTACAACAAATAGTTTTCCGCATAAGCAAAATATTAAGAAATTAACTTGTCATTATTCATCAACCTTACATTACAACTAGTCTTAGGATTAATGAAACACACTATGAAAATCTTTATTAGTTTTCTTTTAAAGAGGTTCGTGGGGCGTAAAAAAGATTTTGAGTTATTAGCGATTCTTATTTAGAATTATGATTGATATTATTATCGATATCTATTTTGGACAAGTTTTTGAGTTTGGAACAAGAAATCGGATTCTTATTTGTCTAGCATTAGATTTATATCAAAATGTAAAGAGATATTATCTTAGACCTACATACCTCAATCACACTCGATTGATATGAAAATAACGAAATCCTTTTCCAAGCCGACAAGAATATGCATCGGATCATAACTCACACTTGTGTAAATGATGTCATATTAAGTCTACTTGTTCAATAGTTGTGTTCCAAATATTTGGTAAATATATGCATAAAATACACAATGAAGTAGGATTGACGACTTGAATGTTTTATCCAAAATACTCAAGTAATTTACCTTGCACTGTGTTTGGTAAAGTCGTCATTTCTGAAAAGCCAAACATGAGCAAACGCACAACATATGTAACTTTGCTTAAACAATTCAAAAGCACAACTCAAAACTCAAATTCTCTTCTCATCAAAACTTTCTCTTACTTTACCAAATAAGTATTATATTTCTTCTTCACCAAATAAGAAACTTTTAACCATCTAAGGTTAGTACTAGGAATAATTGAACATATTTCATAAACCATTATTGTGCTTTCTTTCAATAAGTGATCGTAAGATGATTTCGAATACGAAGATGATTATTATTAAAACGATATTCAATCTAATTATAAAATTAGAATATGAACATGAAATCAAGACTATGATTTATCTAGATCACGGAAATATAAATCAAATGACCATAGATATTTTTTCGAGTTTACATGTTTAACCATCCTCGGTTATTACATGAAATCACAAAGTCGATTGTAAGACAACAAGATTAGTCATCAAATTGCAAGTCACACTTGCAATGAAGATATCTCATTGAGTCTAAAGTGTTCATATATTTATGTTATTAGCAATGGTCAAATTATACATGCTAAACTTATCACACTCTAAGTATGATTGACTACTTATAAATTTCCATCGATAAACTTTTAAGTACACCAACTTGATAAGCAAGTCTTGGATGTCATTTCTGAAATCTCAAACCAAGAACCCTTATAACTTATATAAGCTTCTCCTAATAACCTAATTTCAACACCATCTCCCAAATAGTGGGAAATGATCCTTGCCCAAAATTTGGCACCTCCACAGATTGATGGTTTCTAAGTTCTATATTCATCTTCGGTTTAGGTAGATCTGCTCTATGGCATCTGATTTAATCATCTTCCTTTTGTCAATCTTTTGTTTAAAAAGTCTAACATACGTGTAACTAAACTTTAGTTAATCATCATTATCTCTATAAGGAAATATTCATAAGATCTATTAAGGTAAATAACCTTAATTGGATTTCTTTCATATAAGACATGCAAAGGTGCATTCTTTGAACACTCTCAATATAGAGCATTACACATTATCACTCTTAAGCATACTCTTAGGTCCTAGATGACTCATTCTTTCTTATACCTACAACTTGCTTGCTCTCTCATTCAACCTTAGAACTTCACACATCTTGATTAGGATTATGTGAACCGAAATTTAATGCATGTTTTGTGTGATCATATTAGGCCTTTAAAAAGACAATACAAATTTTATCTTTACGGAAAATATAGGAATTTTATTTTGTCTAACATGAGAATGACTACTAGAGAATCTATTGCACTACAAATTTAATTTGACCTAACGGTCGAATTGCTTCCAAGAGTGAAAATGGTCGTGTTTAGCCTAAATTGAGCACCACTAGTGATAGTCTCATATTCATTCTCTAATTTGATTAAATGGTTCTTTCTTAATATGCCTAATGATAGTCTACATTGATGGACTTTGTATCTCATTAGAAGTGCACACTTAAGCAAGTAGAAATTAGGTTCCTCCTTAGTTAATCTAGGCTACTTGCACCTCACATATGTGCTTTGAAGTTTCAAGATGATAACTTGCTCTCATGTAATGCAATTATATGCCTTCATGTTTATCTAGAGGCTTGAGTTTTTTAATTAGCTTTTAAATGCATGCTTATGTAAAGAGTGTTTGTTTTTTTCTAGAAATTTTAGATAAAATATCTCTTTGTTTATTCTAGATAAAAACCATGCTACTAATGCTAAAATGCTAAGATGTTTACTGAGGATTGCATTTAAAATTATCATGTTTTGTACGCGTCATCTTACATGACTTACGTGTTAATTGTGCACCTACACTATGTCATTTTGATGTATTACAATTAACTGTTAGATGTTATATAGTCTTACACATTAATCTAGTTGATTATTGTGTTGATGCATGCTTAGATAAACTTGAATGCTTATATCTATATGTCTTATGCATCTAGGTATATATATATTTCTCAAACTAGAATACTTTTCTTCGCGTCCGTGTCAAAAATCTAAAAAGTCAAAAGAGTCATAAAATGGTCTTATATCTCCTAGTGTCTTCACTCACACATTTCCTTAATCATCATCCCCCTTTCCTCCAAATAATCCACTCTTTGTCATAGAAAGTTAGATGCAAATCTAATACCATTCCTAGCAGGTTTGACAACTTAAATATTTCATCCGAAATATTCAAGTATCTTTAACTTGCAATCGCAAACGTTAAAGGTCATATCTGAAAATCCCTATTCAAGCCTTTTTTATACTAACATTAAGTTTAGAACATCTCTTCTTTCTCTTCGATGAAAACATTCTTTCTCTTCGACGAAACATTCTTTCTCTTCGACAAAAACACTCCTTCTCTTCGATGAAAACACTCCTTCTCTTCAACGAAAACACTCTTTGTCTTTCGATCACACATTTTCCTTCTCACTCAACCACGCCTCTACAACCATAGAGATGGCTAATCTCTTTCCTCCACTATTTCCGCTACCACCTTTAAGACAACCGTATACCTCGTCGTGTGATTGTTCTATGAACATTCGCAATGCTCGAGAAGAGCTACATAACTTTGTGAGTAGTTTATCGTACGCTAACCACCATCCGTCTTGACATTGTCAAGATCGTCGTCTCTATCTTTGTTTGTTCTCCTCTTTATTTATTTCTTTCTTTCGCGGACGAAACACACCAAAGATACGTCACCATTTCCTTTGGGACAATGTCCAAAAGGAAACATATCCATCGAAAAGGTTACGTCTGAAGATAACATCGCCGACATGTTTTCTTTACCCTTCAAGTGTGAATCGTTAAATTATCTTCATCTAGGTTTAGGAATGATGGAACACATTCCATAAATCATTCTCTTCTTTTCTTCTAGTCTCGATTCTAGTTCGTGTTCCATTTCGTGTCGTGACAACTTAATTACTTCATCCGAAGTATTTTAAGCATTTTTAATTGGCGAAATGCAAATTAAAATGTCAATCCCTTCAAAAAATTCGTCAAAAACCAAGCCCTCTCATGTTGGCTGTCCGGCGGCCCCCAAAACTATTCTAGCGGCCCCCATATATGTCTGGGACCGCCGACAGCAGGCTTGTAATATCATTCATCATTTTCTAAATCCAAAACCAAACACTTCCCATCCTTTGCTACGAGCTGACGTCTACTCTACACCCAAATCTATGCCCAATATCTCTCCATAGATCAATGGGTCATCCTCGTATCCTAACACTCATAAGCATCGTTGCTTATGTTGTCAAGAGTCAAGTGAATTTCATAATAAAATGTGTCTCATTATCAAACACATTCCTTACAAAAAATCGGGATACCAGTAATAATAAATCACTTCACAATTAATTCACTACATACAAATCTTGGTCCTCACATCTTGCAACGTATTCTCTCACCTCAAATGAACTTTTCACTTCTAAATCATTCTTCTCACCTTCAATAGTCTTCTCACTTCTAATAGTCGTTTCACTTCTAATCGTCTTTCTACTTTTGATGTCTCTTCTGACTCCTAAATGTTCCTTTTTTACTTCTAATATGTCTTCTCACCTCTAACGTTTCTTCTCACTTCTAAACGTTTCTTTTCTCTTTTAATAGTCTTGTTACTATTAAAGTTCCTCCTATATCTCTTGATAACTTAATTATTTCATCCAAAATATTTGAGTACTTTGTGAAATGCAAATGTCACTCCTTCGATAAATTTTCCACTTTCTAGAAAGTGAAGAACCTAAAGAAAATATTCAATCTTGAAAGTGTTATTGAGTCACCACATTATTGAGTTTCTTTTTATTCCTCCTCCATGAAAGAACTACCACCTCATTTCACATACACACCTTTGTTCCTCAACATTGTCAACCAACAAAACAACAATAAACCTTTGCATTCCCAATCGTCCACCTTTGTCTTGATAAGATCACATGCACATCAATTGTTAGTGCTAATGATATATCAATCATTTCTGACAACCTCTTATCAACACCTTTCTTCTTTAGTCTCGCTCGTCCTTCCCATCTTTTTAGATCTATGGAATCATTTTCATTCACATCTAAGAGCATATCGTCTCCATCCTCATCTTATTTTTCTTTTTATCCTCTTAAAATCTATATTTTGGCATATCTCGCCAAAATATTAAGTGTCATTCGTCTACCTTTAAAATAATAATAATAATAATAATAATAATAATAATAATAATAATAATAAATCATTAAAAGTCAGTCAAATCTTAGTCCTTAAACATATGCTCGATTCTTTCTATTTCATAATTTAGGTTGTTGATTGCATGTGTGTAGCTTGTAATTCTGTTACAAAGTGTCATACTCTAGAATACTAAAACCTAAAAGTGCATGTCTAGTTCCCCGATAATGTTTTGCTATATGTATATGTGTACTTGTCTACTAACATTGTTTTGTAGCACAACTATATCTTGATTCCTTGGTGCCCCAAACAAGGGGGAGCATACACCGAGGGGGAGCACTCGCAAGAGTTCTACTTATTTAAATCGCACATCGAACTTCTGGCATCGATGGTAATTTATTTGATCAATAGATCCGTTAAAGTCATAAACAAATGAATATGTCAATTATCATGGGGATGCATGTGAAGGGGTGATCGATGATATGTAGGTAATTAGCATGAGTTGGTTAAAACATGATGATAGAAACTAACTTGATGATGAAGAAGCTTAGCTTTTTAGGAAGATATGATTGGTGATTTTTTAACATACGATGACTGGGTTCATTCATACTCCAAATTCTTAAGGTCCTCTACTCATACCTTCAACTCATATACTTGAAGTATCTACTTTCTTTTCATGCCTTCTTCTCATTTCTCACAACCACGTCTAAATTATCCAAGAAATACAAAACCACCTCAACCTTATCTCTCATGTTGTCTTCTTGTTCCTCCAACCAATATACTTGGATCAACTACCTATTCCTTATTCCTTCAACCTATACACTCAAAGTACCTACCTTCTTCTCATACCCACTTCTCATCTCTCATGACATTTTTCTAAACTATCCAAGAAACACACAATCACCTTTACATTTATTTCTTATATCTTTTCCTCATACCTCAAACCTATATACTCGAAGCATCCATGGTATGTGCTTAATTACACATACCATTTTCTATCAAAAACAGACTTAAATGACTAAAAACGTACCAAAAATACATTGTATTTGTATGTTTGGCATTTGAATTATGCAGGGATGGATATTCAAGAAAAGGACAAGAAGAAAGCCAAAAACAAACAAAACCAAGCACGGAATGGAAAAGACAAAGTCAAATCGAAGCGAAAGTCAGTCAAAGTCAAAAGTCAACCAAGTGAAGAAAATACAACTTGAGGGACTAAAAATTGCCAAACCTCAAGTTGTATTACAAGAATAAGAAGACAAGGGCTGAAACTGGAAATTGGGCGAAGTATAACTTGAGGGGTCGAAACTGCCAACTTACCCAAAACCATTTTTTCCCGCCCAACTAAACCCAAGAACCACTCACGGGTTCCCTTCACCTTCTTTTACCCTGCAACCCTTCAACACCCTAGATAAAACATTTCCCCCTCCTCCACTATCTCCCCCCAGCTTTATAATTGCCATGTTGCATATCCCTCATCCTTTTCCAAGTAATTTCGTATGGCTAGATTGACCTCAAATAAGAAGCACAAGTAGACGGTGACTTGGCTGAAGATTTATCTTTTATTAAGTCCCTCACATCAACTATAAACACCTAGTGATAGCTTCTCTACAAAAGATGTCATGTGAGTGTAGGCCAAGCTTCAGAGACTTCGGCTATAAATAGAGCCTTTTGTAAGCCTTGAAGGCATCTTAGATTATCTTAGCTTAATTTTTAATTTAACTTAGCTTATTTTTAGTTTTTAAAGTCATTTACAGCTTTTACTTTCAGCTTTGTAACACTTTCAAGTTTTAATGCAAATTTGAGGTTTTAAGTCAATTTACAATTCCAAGTGTTAAGCTTCTTAATTGTGTTGTTTTGTGTTCAAAAAGCTCTCAATACAGCTTATTTATAAGCTGCTTTTATTAAGTAAACTTAAGAAGTTAATTAGTTAAGAAAAAATCAAAATAAAAAAATCCACACTCAAATATACCACAACTTATGGATGATAAGCCAGTTTTGGATGGGCTTATGGACTCTCACTAGCTTGTATGCTAGAGCTCGTAGACTCTTTGTTTAACCCTGTTTTGAGCAAGGGTGTTGTAAGTCTCTCCTTTTCTTATTTTTCTTACTTACTGTGGAACTGCTTATAGTGCTTATTTGTTACTTATGTCTGCTTATTTATGCTTTATTATGTTGTTAGTGCTTATCCTGCTTTGATTTCAGTCCAAAAAATGATTTGTGCAACTTTCCTAGTTAGTACTGGTAGCATGTGTAGTTAATACTGATAGATTAATTTAGCTTATTTAAGTGCTTATCACTGATTGAAATCTGCTCATAAGTGCCTTATTTTGTTATTTGATAATCTGTTTTTAACAAATTAGGATCAAATCAGCTTGAAATAAAATGACTTTTGAAAACTTTGAGGGATTTTTAGAACAAGCAGTACTAACTCAAGGCTAGCAGTACTAACTCCAAGTTAGTACTGGTAGTTAATACTGTTAGTACTGTTTGATCATTTTTGCTTATTAGCTTATTGTTTCTGCTTATTTAAGATGGGCTTAGCTCTTTAGAGTAGATTAAGCCCATTTTTGTTTACTGTCTTTAGTAGAGGCTCATTTTATGCTTTTTTGCCTTTTTCAAAATAGTTTTAAGGAGTTTTCAGTTTTAGTTTTTTTAGCTTATTTGCCATTATAGTTTATTCTAGTTGCTTATTCTTATGCCTGAGTGCAATTAAAGATCTGATTTAGCTTATTCGCTTATTCCTTGTTTCATTGTGTTTTATTAGAGCTAGCAGTACTAACTTAAAGCTAGCAGTACTAACTTAAAGCTAGCAGTACTAACTCCAAGTTAGTACTGATAGTTAATACTGTTAGTACTGTGGTTAATACTGCTGAGTTTCTCTTGTTTAACTTGGCTAAATTGCTTGCTGAATTTGCTTATTTAGGGGTAGTCTAGCTTATTTGGTTTGTCTTAAGCTTATTTGAGCTTATTTGTGTCTTAGTATAAAAGTTTTTAGTGTTTTTACCATTCCTAGCCTTTATGCATGCTGTAGCTTATTTTCCTTGCTTATCTTTTCGTGCATTTGCTTATTAGGTTTAGTTCCCAATCATATCCTTGTCATATTCAAACATCGATTATCAATTCGTCATTCGATTTTCCATTCAAGCCTCGTTGGGACATAACGACCCGGGAATCATACTTCTAGTCACGTATATATTTTATTGTGTGAACGCTTGACCAATCCTTGGCTAAAGGTGTTTTGGTTGAGTGTTTGCTTATATATTATATATATACATATTATTGAACGAACCAATTTTTGGCGCCGTTGCCGGGGTGGCTGTGAAACGAATTTTGTAACATTTGACAAATTGTGTTTGAATTTGTGAATATCTCTTTTATTTTTATAAAAATACAAAAATATTTTTCATTTCTTTTTAGTATATATTTATAAATAAAGAAAAGAAAAAAAAACCAAAAATATAAAAACATTTTCTTAATCGAGAAATAAAATTCATCAATTATATAATACTTTCACTAAAGTATTATCATCAATAAATTCTCGAACCAAAGATTCAAAAACTTGCCTTTTGTGTCACTTGCGAGGTACGACTCACCTTTGAAAGTTAAACAAACTATAAGAGGGGTATAAGGAGGGTTGTTCCAACGAAAACACGACCGAAATGAGAATATAAGCTTCGCGCTATCCCTCCCCTACGCTCCTTTTGTGATTTTTTCTTTCTAAGCGCTCGTGGAAGCTTGTTGATTATCAGGTTTAAGTTGTTCTTTATCTCGTTTTGTCCGTTTGTAAAATATGTTGTTTAAAAAATTCGAAAAACCAAAAATAATCTTCTTTTTCTTCGTATCATTTAATTCTTTTCTTATCCATCTTTATGTTTAATCTTTTATTGGAGTCATTCGATTATGTTTGGAATCCGATTTACGGATTAAAAGAATGTCAACTTGTGGAGTTTTGTACATGCAGACTTTTGTTGTTCACAATGGCGTCTTGGAAGACAAGATTTCTTTTTCTAAACCCCACTCGAAATTATGCAAGGTGTTTGCAAGGTCATGGAAAACCGGTTGATGGTCCGTTTGTCAGGATGTGTCTTTACGAATGAAATTTAAGGAAGATTTGTTTACATATTGTGTTGAAAATGAATTTTTCAAAGACCTTCAATATACTTTCGAGTCATCCGATGACAATACCAACGTTGTTAATGCTCCTCAAGAGCCATTCGTTGGCAATCAGGACCCCGATGAAAATTCCTCACCAAGTCCTCCACACATTGACCATTGTTGTCACGAGTGCGGTGATTCGATAGAGGGAATTCTTTGTCGACCAACTGCCATAGTTAAGTCATGTGGGAAAAGGTGCTCTTTACGGTTTATATTGCCCTCCGAAAGTTCTCGATTATCACGATCCAGAACCTAAGCAAAAAGCAAAACCATTGGTTGAGCACCTACAAAACTTGCAAAGATTGCAACAACAATGTCTTCCTTGGTCATGCCAGAAATTGTTGGTTGTAATGAAATACAATGGAGTTTGTTTTTATTGTATATTGGATAAGGAAATGGAACACCAAGCAAATTTTCAATTCCATACTCTTGTAAGATTCGCCAATTAGTGTTGCAAACCCATCCTATACAACCCAATCGTACCATACTCTTGTGTGTTATGTAGGAACGTTTCTCCATTACGGTTACGATTGTCACCTCAGTCCGTGTAGTCTACAAGCAGGTCCCCGTGTTTCAATCAAAACTTTGATTATTTCCACAAACTTCACCGAGTTTTCCACAACAATATTCTTGTTGTGAAGATTGTGGGGGTCCTCATGAAACTTACCAATGTCAACCAATGAATGAAGACTATTTTCATGAGCAAAATTTTTGCTATGATTATAATTCTTTTGGTTTGGACCAATTTCAACCCCCACAATATACCGTCAATCATCCAATCTTCAATTCTCAAAATGACCTTCCCAATTCTCAAAATAAGCTTATGGGAACAAATGACAAACTTAGTGATTTGGGTTGGTCAAGTGTATACAAAAGAAGAAAGAAGACAAAGCGAAATTGCGATGAGCAAGCGTCTAAGATCGAATATTGGAAGGTGCATTTGCTATGATGATGCGAAGGACTGATACCATTGCAATCACACCCGTTTTACCAATCGTGAACCCGTAACTCTGTTTCTAAGTATGGGGGAACGAGCTTCTTGACACTATTCGGCAACAAAAAATCGGCACGAAAGTAATAAAGTCTAGTGTTGAGGGACATGTCTCCAATCCAGTGAGTCGAGGGTGTTCCCAAAATGTGGTGTTGTGCCTCTTTGTGAAATACCACCCCTCTTACTGCTACTCAATGAAATTTTGTGATTGTTGTCAATTTCCAACGATGATAATTCTTCGTGTGATGCGATTCTACCTACGGTGAGGATATCGATTAGTCGATGCATTACCTCCGATGTTGAGATCGTCGCTTAGAGGTTGTTGGAGATTGTTGTCCCTGAACATTGGATGTACTGATGATGATATTCTTTTAACAATCAAAGCACGATATACCTGTCTGTTGATAAATTAGTGATTATCAATCTTCTATTGCTAAGGATCGATGCATTAAAGGGATAATCTCGACTCCATCTTACGATTTGTTGTGGACCAAGTTACCTCCACATTTTTCTATCTTTTCTTGGTGGAGACTACACCTTTGATAATTCTATTCCCGAATCTGAAATTTTCTCGTTAATTAGAGAGATAAGCAAGTAGCGTCCCACTACTCATTCTGAGATATCTCTTGGATTATATAAAGCTTTTTTACGTTGGATAACGATCATTTTAAGAGAAGAGTAGTGGCATGAGATAAGTAGTACCACTACTTATGTTGAATTTCTCTCAATATGAATCGTTTTTCTTTGATCTTATGATAATGATCACGTTTCTCCTGCCGAATAAGGAGTGACTTTAATCATGTGGAGTTCGCCGTATAATCTCACTCAATCAGGTCTCTTCGAAATCTTGAATGGTTTAAATTTAAATATTGAGGCCCGATCGGGAGATTTTGACTTCTATTGACCGGGATTCGTAAGGAATGTGTCTACGTGACTAATGTGAATGTACATTAGAGGTGACAGTCTTCTCCTCTTCATTATGTCGTTTGGATCTTTCTTTGCTATTCTCACGTTATCCCGTTGTCCCTCCATATCTTTCTCTCCACCGGAATGAAGATACCATTTTTTGACTCGGATCCCAATTGGATCATTCTTTTATGCCGGATGTATCTCATCGTGAGTGGAACTTTCATGAATTCAATGTTTATCCCAACACCACTTTAAATGAAAGTCCGATGGAGATTCTTATCTTCCACTGGTCTTACCCATAGAACAATGGAATACGGGGTTCGTTCGAGCTTGTGACTCGGTTAACAAAAACAAGGCGCTTCATGGGTGGCAACCCATGCTTATCCAGTCTGTCTTCTTTCTTTATGCTAATAAGTGTTTTGTGTTGTGAGGAGGCTCGCCTCTTTCATTACCCGTGTTTTGTGTTGTATGTCCAGGATTTCTCGAATTATGAAGACTCTCGTGCTCGCAGTTTTACCCTTCATCCACAAGAGTTTCACATCCTCAGCTTCATTTTGGGAATCCAGTATCCAAATCTAATCAACTAACGTTTTATCTTTTGGCACACTTAATAAACGGCCTTAGATTTACGTAGGTGCCCCTTTGAAACATCGAGGACGATGTTTAGTTCTAGTATGGGGGGTGATAAGTGTATAATACACATATCCGTTTATACCTAAAATAACCCAATTAAACCCAAAACAGACCAAAAATGGCAAAAATATGCTTGTATTTGTGTTTTGTGTGTGCAGGTATGGATAAGTCAAAAATCACAAGAAAACAGTCAAAAACGGGCAAGCACGGACACGAGAATCTGAAGAGTACAAAAAGAAGCCAAAGATTCAAAGCCGAAGCCAGAAAGTTAAGCCTCAGTCAAATCCAGTCAAAGATGGTCAATAAAAGTCAACAAAACCCAAATCCCTAGCCCATGTCCTTTTATAACAATCACAAGGGCCAGTCTTGTAATTCCCGAAAGTTATTTATAACTAAAAAAGAGAGAAAAGGAAGAATGACTTAGATAGTGTCACAACTTCCAAGTCCAAACCATTTATACCCAAAGCAGTTAACAAAATAGGGCGAATATTGAACAATTGAATGTTCATTAGTCCTTCCCAATTCACCCTTATGTACTTTCAAGGGGCAAATAGAAATTGAAGGTTACAAAGGACAATTTCGAGTGTGACAAGGACGACTATGGGCAGAGAATTACATCATCCCAACCCTCCCATTGGCCAATCCCCATCAAAGAAGCTCACGTGGATTTTGAGGAAGCACAAGTAAAGGATAGATTTTACACTAAACTACTCACAAAAAAAACACAAACGTCACATCAATGGAATGACACGCTGGCAATCTTCAGGTGTCCACAGCTTGATCAAACGGCCACAATAGAAGCTCAAATGATTGAGGAAATGATTGGTTGAGATTGAAAGTTTGGAAAGCAAGGCAAGAGGCTAGAAGGATCCAAGGCAGCCTATAAATAGGCCTCTCCTCTCACACACAAGGAGGAGGGGGGGATCTAGGATTTTAGTAATTTTTAGTCTAGCTTAAATTTCGTATTTTTCTTAAATGTAATTTTCCTTAAAATGTTTTGTAATCTCCTTTTCAAGTAATGTAATCAGTAACTTTCATTAATGAAATTTAGTTTAAGTCATTTATAAGCTCTCTTTTCTTTTTATTCAAAAGCCCTCTTAATAAGCCAAATTGTCTAAATAAGTTTTTAAGCTCATTTAAGCCCTTTCAGTCTATAAGCTGAAATAGAGCTTGTTGAATTCAGTATTAATCTTATCTAAACCCTAAATCAGTTTAATCTTACATGGATCTTATTGGATTAGAGCTTTTGGAAGGGGATCTTAACTTGGAAGAGATCCCAAGGACTTATACCCTAGCTTATTAATAAGCTAGGGAGCTTGTAGCTGCCTTAATTGGTACCTTTTGTTTAGCTAAAGGTTTAAGTAAGTTTCTCTCTTCATTACTCTCTAATTTCAGTTTTAAAGTGCTTAGTTATAGCTTCAATGTTTATTACTGCTTATTTGCTTATTCTCCTTGCTTATTAGTGCTTATTTTAGTATAATTTAGCTTAATAATCATAGTTGATTATCTGTTTTTGATTAAATTAGTTTAGATCTTAGTCTTTCATATATTTGTCTTAAAAACCTCTAAAAACCAAAAATATAGTAAAGTAGCTTAAGTCTTAGATTATTGCTTATTTAGTTGTTAAATCATTCTTATTAAAGTAGTTTTAATCTGTTAATTGTCTGGTATTAAGCACTTGTTTACTAGATTTCAAAGTAGTAGCTTAATCATAAATGTCTTAGTCTTAAAGTGGTGTTTGGTTTAAGCTATTTTGACCTCCCAAAGTCAAAGTGAGTTTTTGAAATTGTTTAAGTCAGCTTAGATTTCATTTAAAATCATTAGGCAAAGAGTTTTTATAAGTTAGATTGTGAAATTGAAAAAGTTATGGTTTATTATGTTGATTCTAGCACCAGGGGAACTTTCTTTTGAATTTCACTTGTGCAATTGTTGATCTAAGCCCTCCAAAGCTTAGATCTTGCTTGAACTTTGTTTATACACTCAATTTGAGTGTGTCTTAGTGCAGGATTTCCCTTAGGAAACCTGCACTCTTGGTTTACATTTGTGCAAAGGGCACCAGTACTAACAAAAAGTTAGTACTGCTGATACTTTACACTACCAGTACTAACTAAAAAGTTAGTACTGCTGTCACAAGTTAGTACTGCCACCTTTGGCTTAATTTTTAGTTAAGTAAGAATAGGATTTGGATTCCTCGATTTAAGTAGGGCTAAGATTTAGAATATAGCGCTAATATAGAATAAGTTTAGATTTCATTTTCTAGCGTTATTTACATAGCTTATTTTTGCCTATTTTTCAAAAATTTAAAAAGCCAAAAAACAGTACTTTAGGAATTTCATGTTCTTATTTGTTAATTTAGGCTTTGAGTTTAGATTTTATAGCTTATATAGATAGATTATAAGTAGTTTAATAAGTCCTTAAAGATTTAGAATCTAGTTTAGCTTTTTAAAGTCTTCAGCTTATTTGGATTTTGTGCTACTTTGCTTAATTCCTGAGTTTGCTTAAATCATGCTTAGTTTCAGTAGCTAAAAAGCATTTTAGGTTAGATTTTCTTTGCATTTTAGAGTAGTAAGCACATATAAGCTCATTAGAACTTCTTTCCTTTTATATTTTGAACCAGTGTTGAGTTTTTTATAGCTTATTTTCTAAAACTAAGGGTTAAACCCCACTTTCTGAGGTCAGCTTAAAAATAAGCTCTTATTGAGCTTATTTGTGAGTTTAAGACCAAGTAGCTTTTATTAATTTTGTTCCTACTAGCTTCCTTTACAACTTTGCTCTTTTAAGTTTTTAGTGATAAGCACTTTTAGAATTTGAGCTTATAATTGGACTTAGTTTGTTTTATGTTTGGGTTGTTGGGTTTAGAGTTTTTGTCATAAGTTTTGGGTTTTTGAAGTAGGATTTTTTTGTGTTGTTTTAGAGGTTATTTAGTTTTGGGGTTTTTATTTAGGTTAGTAGTTTAAGTTATTGGTAGTTTAAGTGTTTTGTAGTTTTTGTTTTAGGGTTTTGTTTGTTAGTTTGTGTTTTTTTTTAGTTTGTTGTCGGGGTAAGTCCTCAGGGACCATTCCTGTAATTTTTCTGTTTTAGTTGATTTCCAGTTAATCCTTGCCCGTTAAATGTTTTAGCCCGTTAGTCCTTAAGTCTTTTTCACAGTTAGTCCCTAAGTTAGTTCTTAATTAAGTTTTATTTAGTTTTAATTAATAATTAGGGTTAGTTTCAATTAGTTTAATTAAACTTTTATAAAAAGATAAAAATTAGGGCTTTTATTTTTAGAAAATTTCTGCACAATTTCTTTATTTAGTGTGATTTTTATAAAATTTTTAGGATTTTATTTTTAAGAGTTTTATTATTATTATAATTTTTAATTAGTTTAAATCTTAGAAAAAATCATATCTTTTAATCTAAAAAGCAAAAGAAAAAAAAATGTTTTTCATTTTCCTAAAATTTTCTTTTCTCCAATCTTAGGTTTATAATTTTAGTTTACATTTTTAGAGATTAAAATTTGTTTACTTGTTAAATAGGCACATTTTATTTGGTTCCCGTATTTGTTTAATTATTTAAATTACTTTTATTTAGTAGATATAAATTATCAAAAATATCTTTGCTTTATTCAAATCAGAATCCAAGCTTAAACGAGGTTTCAATTTCACTAGTCGTTGGGGAAACGACCCGGGTAATCATACTTACCCGGTTAAATATACGTATTATATATTATACTATATATATTTTTAAAAGTGAATTTTATCAAGGGTAACTTGGTAATTTTCTTAATTACTCTTAAGGTTATATTTTATATATATTTTACGTGTATAAAACTTTACCACACCAAGTTTTTGGCGCCGTTGCCGGGGACTAGTGTTTAAGATTCCTCCGTTTTGTGTTTGTTGATTTGGTTTGAAGATCCTTTCGTCCTCGAAAGTTTCATTCTTGTTTTAAAATTCAAAAGTAAAAAAAAAATTTAAAAATATAAAAAGTAAAAAAATATTTTCCTTTTCTTTTTAGTATAAGTAAAAGATATAAAAAAAATATAGAAAAATCAAAAATATAAAAAATTGTCCTTTAAAAAGAAATAAAATAAACAAAGTTGGTAATCGAACACACATAAATATTCTTATTGAGATATTATCATTTCAATTTCCGGTGAACTTGCAATTGTTCCCAAATCGTAATCAAAGATTTAACACTTGCCATTTGTGTCTCTACCAAGTACGGCTCACCTTGAAAAGCAATTTTCAAGAGCTACCGTGAAGTAGTTGATTATTTGGTTTAAGTCTCTTTCGTGTAACCGTTAAAATTCATTGTTAAAAAAAATTTAGTATTAAGTTTTGCTTTTGTGATTTTTTAGTTTTTCCTTTTATGCGCACTCGTTCGCAATCTCGAAGACGTCGACAACAACAAAATCTTCCGGTAGAACCAATTGTTGAACAAAACGTTGTTCCAATGGCCGACAATCGAACAATGGCCCAAATGTTACAAGCACCCATCGAAGGGTATGAAGATGCTATAGTTATTCCACCGATCAATGCTAACAATTTCGAGCTTAAACAACCTTTAATCAATCTTGTGCAAAGTAATAAGTTTACGGGTAGACAAGACCCTCACAATCACCTTCGATTTTTTAACAAGGTCACTTCAACGTTTAACTCCGAAAGTTCCGAACATCTTCGATAAAGCTTTTGCTTTTTATTTTTCTATAAGACGGTTGAAGCCGAGATTGGTTAGACAAGGAACCTCCAAGATCAATTTCACATGGAGACTTGTTTTCAAAATTCATAAATCTTATACATTCCCACCTTTAAAAACCACTGTACTATCGGGAATGAGATTCATTACTTTTTATCAAAAATCCAATACGAGCACTTTAATGAAGCATCGGGGGAACGTTTTAAAGGACTCCTTCGTCAATGTCTCCCCATGGCTTCTCCGGAAACTACACCAACTCGATTACTTTTACAATTCTTTGAATTCAGACGCACTCAAGATGCCTTTGATCTCTTGCAGAAGGTAGGTAATTTCTTAGACAAAATGCCTCAAGAAGGTTTTAGCGAATTTATTGAAAGCAAGTCAAAGTTCTCGTTTACTCCAGAAGTCGTGCTAATGATTCAAGAGTGAGTACGGAGGCTCTTCTTTCTAATTCTTCATTCTCTAATAATTCTTTCGATATGCAACAAATAGCCGCTTCTCTCGAGGATAAGATGACTATCAAGATGAACCAAATGATGAATCAAATGAAAGCTTTAGTCGTTACTACTCCTGCACCAGTCAAAGCAGTTGAGGAAGTATGTGTTACTTGTGGATCGAATCACAATTTTACCCATTGTCCGTTAACTCGAGGTGGAAACGATTTTCCCGTTTTTCTTTCAAGACAAATATCCAACAAAAAAAATTCAAAACTCGCAGCCGTTGGAAATGTTCTCCAAAAGAAACCAAACCTTCCAATTTGGCAAGTCAAATGAGGACCACCGCGGTTTCAATCTACCGTATCCAAACTACACAAACCGTTATCAAGGAACCAATTCTAATTTCAACCAAAACCGTGGAGGAAACTTTAATCAAAACCGTCAAAATAACCAAAATCAAGTTTATCAAGCTCCACCAACCAATCAACCACCAATCAATCAAGTTTTACCTTACCAACCTCCAACAAATAGTGTTTTGAAAACGGATTTTGAAAGCTACGTCAAAGCAAACGATGCGATATTAAAGAATGTGCAAAATCAAAATCAAGGTTTGCAAAATCAAATGGCAAATGTTACAAGTTTGTTAACAAGCCTTTGCACCAAGTTTGATGATTTAGGCAATACCAACCAAGCTTCAAGTTCAAGTTCTTTACCTAGCAATACCATTCCAAACCCAAGAAATGAAGCCAAGGCAATTACAACTCGTAGTGGTGTTTCATACGATGGACCTCCGATTCCACCGCCGGTGGTGGAAAAGGAAAGTGAGGTGACAAAGGATACGGAGCTACCAAGCACCGAAGACATCCAACCTCAATTGGTCCAAGAACAAACCAAAGACAAAGAACCAATCGAAGAGCCTTCTTTCGTTGCTAACAAAGCCAAACCTAATTTACCTTACCCCTCAAGACTTGCAAAAGAGAAAATTCGTGAAAAGGATGATATCCTAGCTTCAAAGTTTATGGAAATCTTCCGTAATCTTCACTTTGAGCTAAGTTTCGCGGATGCTCTCATTCATATGCCAAAGTTTGCTCCGATGTTCAAAAAAGATGGCTTAATAACAAGACAAGTATAATTGAGTTAACAAATATCACCGTTGAATAAAATTGTAGTGCGGTTCGTTTGTCCTAAAAAAGCTTCCAGAAAGTAGGTGACCGCGCGTCGATGAGATCGCATCCATGTGATCAGTGTTTCAGGAGTTCGATAGAACTTAGCCCATGCGATTTAGGTGCTTAGTATCAATCTCATGCCTTTATCCATTTGGGAAAAAAGCTTCAACTTCAGGCCTAACCGAAACAAAAATGTTATAGAATTAGCGACGTACAATTTCCAACCCAACCGGTGTAGTGAAAATGTTTTTTTTGTCAAGTAGGGAAGTTTTACTTTCTGTGACTTTGTTGTGCTTGATTTTATAGCCGATCCTCGAGTACCGTTGATACTCGGGAGACCCTTTCTTAGGACGGCTCATGCTTTAATCGATGTTTACGAAGGAGAGATCACTCTTAGGAATGATGATCAATCGTTAACCCTTAAATGTGGTGTTGTACCTTCCATTTCATACAACAATCTCGGAATCATTGAAGAGGTTGATTCTAATCGATGTCACTTGGTGAAGAGTACTCACAGAAGTACTAGATTTTCGATTCCATTGCTTAAAACAATCCTTCTCCGTACTCCGATCGAAAGTTTCCACTTCATCTCCAACGGCTTACTCCATACGAGTCACTTTATTAATACTTTATGACGACGCAGATGTACCTCGCTAATCGATTGACTAGCAGATAAATTAGTCGTAAGTAGGAGACTGTGAGCAAGACCTATAAATGCTGTACTATACACTTCTCCGAGGGTGACAGTCTATTCTTGCGGCACTTCTATCACACCCCAGTCAAAGCATGTATCAGCTTTTATGAAGTTGCTTCACGTGTACTAAAAACAGCACCAGACACTCTCTGCGAGCAGACTTGTAAATGCTTCTACACCCTACGTTATACTGCACGACTACTCAGCAGTATAGTTCAATCAGTAGACCTGTGGAGATAATTCATACGCTCAAAATGGATAACCGAGTACTAGAATCATATATATCTACTCAGCTAGTATGGGGCGTCTAGGTGCTGGGTGAGGCGCGCGGCTCATAGTAAGTTAAAAGTAGACTCCCCTAGAGAAAGCTCAGCCTATACGTTAGTAAGATCGAAGTTGCAATATCCATGTGTACTGACAACCTCAGAACGTCTTGTATCTAGGTACGGTTGTGCTATGTTGCGTCTGTTGAGAGGAAACTTGCGAGTTGTGTGGGGGGAGGAGAGGTGGGTGGAGAGGGAGTGGAGGGTAGAACGTTGTTGAAAAATCAAAAACACGCCATTGCTTGGGAAAACTATCTGATATCGAGGCACAAGTCCAGAGTTTTGCTCTCACAAAATCCTTTTAGATGATGATTACGAACCTTCAGTCCAACATCAAAGGAGGGTTAATCCTAAAATCCACGACGTCATCAAGAAAGAAGTAGAAAAACTTCTTGACGCGGGATTGATTTATCCGAATTTCGGTTAGGCCCATGGGTTAGTCCAAAGTCCAATTGTGTTCCTAAAAAAGGTGGTAATGACGTTGTCACAAACGAAGAAGAATATGAGCTGGTGCCTACAAGATTGTCACGGGGGATGGAGACGTTTGCATCGATTAGCGTATGTTAAACGATCAGCAACTTTGTAAAGACCATTTTCCGTTACATTCTATGGGACCAAATGTTAGAGCGATTAGCCTGGTTTCCGGTTAACGAGTTTTATTGTTTCTTAGATGGTTTTTCAGGGTATTTTCAAATCCCAATTGATCCTAAAGATCAAGAGAAAACTACTTTTACGTGCCCATACGGAACTTTCGCGTACCGTCGTATGCCATTCGGTTTGTGCAATGCACCCGGAACTTTTCAACGTTGTATGATGGCCATTTTTCACGACATGATAGAAAAAACCGTTTGGAGGTTTTTTTGGACGATTTTTCAGTTATCGGAGGCTTCTTTTTCCTCGTGTCTTGCCAATTTAGATAAAATGCTAAAGAAGGTGTGAGGACACCAAATTAGCACTAATGGAAAAGAAGCCATTTCATGGTTAAAGAAGGCATTGTTTTAGGACATAAGATCTCTAGAAAAGGAATTGAAGTCGATAAGGCCAAAGTTGATGTAATTTCTAAGCTTCCTCACCCAACGACAGTCAAAGGAATTCGAAGTTTTCTCGGGCATGCTGGATTCTATCGAAGATTTATCAAAGACTTTTCCAAAATCTCTCGACCCATGACCCATCAGATTCATCAAAGACTTTTCAAAGATCTCTCGACCCATGACCCATCTCTTAGAGAAAAACACTCCGTTTATCTTCTCGGAAAATTGCATTCTAGCCTTTCAAACATTGAAAAAGAAGTTAACCGAAGCTCCAATTCTTATTGCTCCGAATTGGGACCAACCTTTTGAAATCATATGTGATGCAAGTGATTATGCAATAGGTACGGTTCTAGGGCAAAGGGTTGAGAAGCATTTTAGACCAATTCATTACGCGAGCAAAACAATGACCGAAGCAGAAATGAACTACACAACAACAGAGAAAGAGATGCTTGCGGTTGTTTACGCTTTTGAGAAATTTCGATCATATCTTATCATGAACAAGAGTGTTGTTTACACGGATCATTCCGCATTGAAATACCTCTTCAACAAGAAAGATGGCAAATCAAGATTACTTAGATGGGTCTTACTTCTTCAAGAATTCGATTTTTCAGTAATCGATACTAAAGGAGCTGAAAACTATGCAGTCGATCACCTCTCTCGTCTTGAAAACCCGTATGAGAATGTTTTTGATCCTAAGAAGATTAATGAAACCTTTCCTCTTGAAACATTAAATACAGTGACTTCTCATGATAATCAAAGTACCCCGTGGTTTGCCGATATAGCAAATTACTACGCGGGGAATTTTCTCATCAAAGGAATGTCAACTCAACAAAAGAGAAAGTTTTTCAAGGATGTAAAGCATTACTTTTGGGATGATCCCTATCTCTTTCGTACATGTGCAGGTCAAATCATCCATAGATGTGTTTTTGGCCAAGAAGCTCTTAAAATCCTCAAGGCTTGTCATGAAGGACCCACCGGGGGCCATCATAGTGCTAATATCACCGC